>VYXF01000778.1:0-84956 GCA_013397295.1 Polioptila caerulea | reverse complement strand
TGAACCTTCCCGAACCTTCCCAAACCTTCCCTTCCCTTCCTGAACCTTCTTGAACCTTCCCGAACCTTCCCAAACCTTCCCTTACCGAACCTTCCCGAACCTTCCCTTCCCGAACCTTCCCTTCCCTGAAACTTCCCTGAACTTCCCTGAACTTCCCTTCCCTCTTCTCCTCTTCCCTCCTTTAACTTATAAAGTGGCCATTTTTCTGGACTCACAAGTTTTTCTCATTTTTGTCATACTGATTCTCTCCCCAGCCCACTGAAGGGAGGTTGAATGAATGACAGAGTGGGAGCTTTGTAGCTGGATAGGGTCGACTCACCACATTTACTTACTGGTTTATGTTGCCAAGCACAGCATAAATGGGGAATGTGAAGTAATATACCTAAGTGGGACACAGCCCATGGAGTTGAATACTGGTGGCTATCTAGGGCTTATGTTTCTGAATCAGCTGAAGTTCTGCATTTTCCATGAGGCACAAAACTGATAGAAATTCAAATATTCTAGAGGATACAGAAGAGACTAGAAGACTGCAGGCTGTGAACTTCAGCAGCATTTGGGATTTCTCAGAACATAGGGAGTTTGAGAACTGGTGCACTGATGACTAGATGAAGTAAGTGCTCTCAATGTCTAAATCCAGAGGGTAAAAGTACTCATTACACAATGGGTACAGTGATATACAACCAGATACGGAAGTAATATTGATTTCCTTAGGCAGGATTGTAGCTCCTGTGGAACTTATTAGGACATGTCTTGTTTACTTTGTCTCTGATGATTCTGTATTGAATAATCAGAGCAGAGAATCAAGCTGACTTCAATGAGACTTGGATCAGGTCCTGAAAGACTGAATAAGAAAGTTCCTTCTATTGAAAGTACACAATGAATCCTTCCTCCTGAATTCATCAGTTATTCTTTACACCACACCTGCTTCTCTAACAAAGATTGTCCTTGGTACATAGTTAAAACAAAGAGAAAACAACAAACAAGCAACATCTTCATTCTTGGCATAGAAAGATGCTGTTTTGGGAGGTAAAAATAGCACTGAAGAGGTTAGTGCTGCCTTTCTTGCTGCTTACATTTATATTCACAGAAATACATAAGTAAAGTGTTCAGTTTACTACAATCTTTTTTAATGCAATCCATGTTTTGTATGAAATGTAATATCTATTCAGACACATTTTTACTAAATTTGGTGTAGGAAATAGGAGCTTAAAATAATTTTTTTTTCCTCCCCTTAAATCACATTGACAAAATTCAATGGATATAGCTTTATGCTGTCAGCTGTCTGCTAACATCATCAAGGGAGAACCATGAAGACGCAACCAATTAAAAAAATGCCTGTTTAACTTCATCATGGTCTCCTCTTTTTTCAGTGAGATTACTTGTATGTAATTGTCCCATGATGGAATGAAGGCTGCAATGGATAGTTCTGTTGCAATCTGTCTCACATCTTGGTTTCTCCAGCAGAAACTGGTGTAAAGACAAATGGTTAATTTAGTTTTCAAGGACATAAAATTAATTTTGAGACAGGCTCAATGTATAGGATTTTTTTGTGTGTGAAACATCCATGTGACAGCATGATTTCTGAAGTAATTATGAGTACATTGAGCAGGCCAAATCCCAAGAAACACTCAAGTATGTAACTCTTATAAAAATCGCTAGAAGTCTTGTGTCTGGATTTTAGTAATGATCTAGGTCTCAGTCTCCCTGACTTAGATATAATTCATGCTTGATGAGACAAGTTTTGGCTTTGAGATAGAATGGCTGAGAGAACATTTCTTTACCCCACTGAGACAGTCTTGCACTCATTACTAGTTTCTGTTTTTCTTACTGTTCATTGCTGCATAGGTAAACAATAGATACCATACTAAATTCACTACTTTACTAAGAAATAAATAATTAAGACCCTTCACAGAAAATGTTCAATACTTTTTAACACAGCACTAACAGTTATAAAGAATATTTACTTTTAGCAGACGAAAACCAGTATGAGGCATGATCCATGATAGACTGTCTCTGTTGGACATGTAATGACACACACAGACACTGTCTGGTGAAAAGGCATAAAACTCTTTATTAAAACATCTGACTCCATATTTATAGTATTTCTACACAGACCAGGGATTGGAGGAGAAGGTTGACACCTCTCCCATCCCATTGGTCAAGACAACTGCCCATCAGTTGTTTTTTTACTTCAAGAGAAAGCATGTCAACAACCTCGTCTTAATATAAACATGCTTCTAATTATAACACCCGTGTGTGAGGAAGAACTATGAACTATGAAAAACATCAAGTTGTAAAGTGCATCAGAAAACTGCAGAAAATCAAAACAACAATAGAGCACAATAATCTTTTTAAGATAAAAGACTAAACATTGTTGAGGAATTTCTTATTTCCTTGTGTCTCTTAGGACCTTGCTAAGCTAGTTATCAATCACAGTGATATCAATTATGGGCAATGTCTTTCTGAGAACAATCTAGGTCATGTAAGACAAGATGAGCTTATCCCTGGTATGCACTCTAATCATCAATACTTGGAGCTGTTCAAGCCTTTTTACCCTTGGAGACAACTAAATTTACTTTTCCAACTTGAAAGGTGTAAAAGTTCATCAGATCATTGAACCTCTCTGCCTTCATTATAAATACCACAAAGACTTCTGGAAATCTCTGCCAAAGACAGGAAGTACTCCTTGTTTCACTGGAAAGTTATCTATAAAGTTACTGGACACTATACACTTATAAGACACTAAAACTACAACATGCTGCTCATGTGCTTTGTTGTGTGCGTAGTTAACCCAGTGAATATCACATGTTCTGCAAGGCTCAGGGGGCAGTGAAATCTAGTGGCAGCCATAGGTAGGCAGTTGGTATTTACTGAACTCTGAGGGCTCGTAACAAAGATTTGGATGCACGCATAACTGGCAGTCTGTTCTCGGTCCTTCCCCAAGGCAAAGGTTCACAGGCATTTCTTTTTCTGTGGTGGCAAAAAAGGGCCACTCTATCCCTTGTGGGAGGGTACTGATACCTCCCTCTTTCTTCCAGTTAATGATTTTTTTGGTCTCTCTCTACTATATTTCAGAAAAAAAAATCATTCTAGTCAACCTAAAGTACCAGAACCTATATTATCTGCTAAGTAATTAAGAAAATTAACAAAAGTTAGTAGGCAGAAAGACTAAACTCCTTAGATAAATATTCATATCAATAGATTTATAATTTATAATTTCTGTTTTAATCCTGAAGTGGGGTGCCTAGCAGCTGGAGAGAATTATGTGATCAGATATATGCTCTGGAATTTTTGTTTTCTCAGTCTTTTTTTCCACCAGCTTCGTGAAACAGAGCATTAGGATTGTCTTTAAAACTCTAATACTTCTCTGGACCCAATGTCCCTTCAGCAAGGAACATGATTCTGGAATATATGTTTTTTAAATATAAGCTTTACAGTCCAAAATATGAAAATCAAGAATTAGTTTTATCTGTCTAGATGCATTTTTAGCCCAACATTTTCCTTTTTTTTTTCTTCTTTCTTAAGCTTATAAAAGCTTTCCTAATTTTTATCTTCTTCATATATAAATTTAGTGGTAATAAGCGCACCATTGGAAGTTTGGAATTTTTACATTTTATTTTCCTTTACTTGTATTTCATTGTTAATTCTGCTTCAGATATAACAATAGTTGTGCACCTTAGTTTCATTTTAAATAAGGAAATGTTACAGTTGCCCTAGTGTGATAGTTCACTTATATTCAATTTTCTACTTCTTTGACAAAAAATTCGTCTGTGTTAAGGGATGCTGTAGTTGTTCTTTTATCTTAATAAGACTCACTGTAGCTGCCTGCAAACAGATCCAATTGACTGTTCGAATTTCTACTTTTTTAATGCAAATTTCTTAGCCTGCATGCATTTGGATAAAATTGATATACTGTTGGTATTCCTGAGCTCTGAACTCTGCATTCAGTTGATATTCAGTGCTTTTTCTTGTATTACATAAGGATTTTCAGTCAGTATTTCTATACTTTTTATACATTGAATTATTGATTATAATATAATTCTGTTTGAATAATTTATAGGTGTTTTGTTTAGGGCTAATTTTAATTCAAGAACCTCTCAGACTCTTTTCTAGTACTTGATCAATTCTTATAACTTTCCAGAGATAAATGTTTTCTTTCATCTCTCAAGAGTTCTGACATCAAAAATTTTGTTACACTGTTTTTATTTCACAGTTTGAAACCCCGTCTCCCACGTGCTTAATTATATGGAGAATGCCAGAGTTCTAAAATTTCTTGCTGTTAAAGAAGCTCTTATCTAATTGAATGAGAAAAAGAAAAAAAGGCAAAAAATGCAATGGGGCCTGCGATGATAAAACATAAGATTTCTTCCTTTGTGTCCTGCACTGGTGCTTTTTGCTCAGAGACCTGGGGTGAAGCACTAATTCACTTGGGTATCTTCTCCATTTTCATGGAGTTTTCAGCACAGAGAGTTTTTAGCCTCTCATTTCTCTGCTTCAGGCCACTTTGAAGTTGGAAATTTATTAGGAACTTTCATTTCTTCTTCAATTTTAACCCCACCCCAAAAATATGTTAGGGAACAATTTTCAATGCTACAAAAGTGATAAGTAGCTCTTAGAATTGATAATCTAGATTTATACAATAGAGGAAATTATGGGAAAGAAGTCAAATTTAGCATATTCACCAAAATACATCCTTCTTTGGGAATGGACTTTTTAATGAGTCCTGCTGCAATAGGGCATGACATAGCATTTTTAAATTAATAGAGGGCAGATTCAAAATAGATAGAAGGAAGACATTTCTTATTCAGGAAAAGTATAGTTACAAGCAATGCTGAATGTATATATGCATGTTTCATCAGAAGTAACAACGAGCTACATTTTCCTTCTTAATTACATTCAAAGTAACAGCACTAAAACTCTTCAGCTATTATGGTATCTAAGTAGTTAATAGCAGAAGCAGAAAAGATGAAATTTCAACTGAAGCTGGATCAAAGCCTTCCATGTTACTCAACTTATACTGTAAACCTCGTGCACATAGATAAATGCACAGAACTGTGTCTGCAGTCATAGTTCCTAGTTCCTGGGGCCCCATAATAATAAAAGCAAATAAGTCAGCTATTCGTAGACTACTCTATATCTAAATGCTAACAATAGTGTTTTTCCTCTTTCCTGCCTCTTATGCTCATGTCATTTTCATAGAGAATCACTTTTCAGGCCGAGTTGTAAAACAATTCTTGCCTCCAGCTGTCACAGGTAAGGGAAAGTCCATCCTTTGATGGATTCTTATTACTTATTAAATTTTTAATAAGCTCTGAGACTATTTTAAGGCTGTATTTCACTCTTGCCCAGTTATTTTGGTGCCACTTGTCAAGGAAATAATGCAGGCTGAATGAAGGGCACACAGCACTAGTTAGCAGTTTGCATGCATGCCAGTAACAATAACTTACTCATGTATAATCAGGTGAGGTTTTTCCATTTTAGTTTACAACAAGTTGCATTTTAAAGCATTACCCTGAGGGAAAAAAGTAAAAGTGTTGAGAACAGATGCAGGAAACAAAATCCAATAATATCCAACCACTGTGCTGAAAAATTGAATTTTAAAGGACTCTTTCCCTCTATTTTTTCTGTGATTGGCACAATTTTAGCATAATAAGAGCAGCAAATAAGGTCACTAGGCTCAACAAGCAACCTCCTGTTGTTTCCCTTATCTTTATTTTCTTGATTTTCCTCTCTTTTCTGTCAGCTCTTTGCCTAATAAGCATTGACTTTCTTATTTCAGAGTCTCTCTAATATTCTGAACCATCAGATTGTAATCTTGAAGATTTTCTTTATCACCATGGCAAAGTGATAAAAAAAGTCTCTGAAAGTGCATCCATTTTTTAAAGTATAGCGTAGAGCTGTTGAAATAATATTATAGGCGATTTAGAAAATATGAAGGATTATTTTGTTTTATCTTGAAACTTTTGAAATTAACTTTACAAAACAAGTATCAATATACAGTGACACTCTGGTGCTCAAAATCATTGTCTAACCACAGTAGGGAGTATGACCACTCTAATTAATTCAGTTGGAATCATCATAGTTAGAGCAGATTACTTTTGTGTCTTGAAGAGTAGTCATGTTCAATAAAAGGACATTAGCATAAAGATCATATAAAACAAAAATATTGAATAAAACATACAATATTTTCTGTTGAACTTATTTTGAGGTTTTATAAATAAAATTTGTATTTTTAAATTTACACCTTTTAAATACAGACGATAAACTTGGCATTAAGTCTAACTGAGAAAAAGGATTCATAAAAATGGTAATAGATCTTAGAAACTTTCAGTAAATACATTTATTATAGGATATTTACACTTTTGAGGAACTACATCAAATTTAAAAAAATACTGTCAGGAAATAGAATCTAGCAGTCAGTTTTGGAAGGTTTATTTGACAATCTCTGGGATATCATTCACAAAAAATTCTTTTAATTCTCTATTAACAGGATAAAATTTCCCATTAAAAAGTATTGGGCTGGTAGAGTCAACTAGAGGAGGAAAAAATTTTGAAATTGCAAGTGTCAATATATTATTTAATAACTGTCAAAACAGTTCAATATTTCTCTTTTAGACAAAGTACTGTACTATTTCTGTGAGAAAGCACACTTTTGCTCAGTGTGAAATTGGATCAGGAATTCCTGTATCACAAATCTGTAACATTGTAACCCAGTAAAGACATTATTGCTATTGCCTGTGACAGGCTGCAAACCTAGAACAGGAGTGCGAATGGAGACACAGGATGATCACAGGGGTCTGGAAAATGCAGGCACCAGATGACAGCAGACCCCAGCATCCTTAAACCCTTCACCAGCACTCAAAGAAACACAGCCTTGGGTGATGGGGAAAAAAAAACAGGTATAAGGGTGACAATAAAAAGAGTAAGCATCCATTACATATAAATCACAGCACATACAATACATTCAAATGTATGGTGCACCTGTGGGTAAAAGGAAGATGTGGAATGCGACATTATATGTATAAAAACTGAACCTAGGTGAATCCTAGAGTCAGGAGCAAGAAACCATTAATACCTAGCACCATACGTCCTTCATCACTGGTATACTGATGATCCAATACCTAAAACTCCCAAGAACTGAAGTAATTGACAATGGGATGAAGAGGAGAAGTAGAAGGCTGAGCATAGTGCCAGAGGAGGAGTAGATTCTATAGAGCCTGTGTGTCCATCTTTCTACCTGCACCTGATTTGACCTAGAGACGTCGAAATTAATGCAACTAGAGTAACAGTTCTTTGATTACACAGTTAAGAGTTTTTAATGAGACTGATAATCAGTTCTCAGCTTTGCATATACAATGTATTCTTTTTGCCCATAACAAGACTTTTTCTGTTATTGGTGGGAATTTGAATATTCCGTAACCTGAATGGAACAAATTCATAAGAAAAGCATGAATCCAGAAGTAAGAATGTTATCGTTTTACTTTGGTTTGTTTGGAGGTTTTTTGTTTGTTTGTTTTTATTACTTATCAAATATGTACTTTAAAAAATATTCAAGCTGGGATATTTTATTTTTCAAGTATTTGTTACCATATTTTTTTATTTTTTTTAAAGGAAAGGAATTCCAGACTTGTGCTTCTCTTCTCAGAGCTGTTACTTCTGTCACCTTGTTCTCATCTTCATAAATTTCACTAAACTGAGACAAATTTTGAAAATGGACTCTGTTCTCTGCAGGTACACTTGGTACTCAGTAAGTCTGCCACCTCATTATATCCCGGTAATTAGGCTGAATATGAAAAACAAAATTGCTTTTCCTCTATATTTTTTCCCATCATCCATGACTCTCTGTGGGTTTGCATGTAGTATCCTCTTTGCTGAAACAGACTTCAGTGAATAACAATTGTGCTGTGCTATATCCATCATTAGCCTCAAAATTCTATAATTTGTGTAAAGGGAAATTGGGAGGCATAAAAAAGGAAGATTCAATGTAATGTACTGTTAATGAACTCTGGTTTGTCAGCATAAAATTCCTTGATCACAGTGGCCTAACCACATCTCCTGAAGTAAATGGACAGGAGTTTGAAGCTTTTCACATATCTTCAATTTCATGCATTATTTCTAGAAATAGATCCATGAAAATATGTAATTATGTGGTTGTAACTGGGCATATCTGATTTGTTCATGTACTGTTTCTTCAAAAAGCATGGGGCAAGCCCACAGAAAGTAACTTTCCTGCACTTGAGATCACATGGAAACATCTGGAGTATCTGGTGCTCTCTGCCTGCTCCCAGTCCACTTAGGCATCTGCCCACCAGGGTGAGGCACCTGCAGCTAGGGACAGAGTGACAGAAGGTAAAAAAGAGACCAAGTGAGAGCTCCTGAGGTAAGAATGCAGTTCTTCTAAACAACAGATATCTCAGAGAAGCAGGGAACAGATGCCTTACTGCTCCTTAAGGTGAGGGAAAGAAATACTTTTCCAAGGCATTCAGAGAAGATGATGCAGAGCTTGTCATAACTCAGGAAGCCCCCAATTGGTTTCAAGATTGACAGCAAGACAGTGCCATTCATTGTTCAGAGGCTTAGACTGATGAACAAATTTCTGAAAACTTTTTGTGCTCTGATTTGAAGCTTTAGTCCTCCCTCACTTTCCACAGATTGGGATTATAAAGCATTCTGCTGTTTATATGTGTCTATACTTGAGACCTCATTTTTTGCTGTCCCTGAATAAAAGTTAAACGTGCTAGTCTCTTTGAATTAATATTTGTAAACATGGGGAAGGGATCCAATGAAAATCCAAATGAAGGCTGCAAGACAGCTTTGTCATGCGATTGCTTTGTAGGATCAAAAGTGAATATAATGTATCACCAATAGCTTTGATTTTTTAATTCTAATATTGTCCATTTTTACATGAGACATTGAAAGTTTTGAGATGTTGTAGGTTATTATAGTTAGGAGGAAAACATGTTGAGAGGATACAATTCTTTCTTTAGGTAATGCCTATGTTTCCAAAAACCCATGCAAAATACAGACTTGATGAATAGTATAAAAAAATGAAATTATAAGAGAAAAATTCTTACATTACTGAAACATGCTTTCTTCACTCATTATGTCCCCAAGTCTTTGTAGTCTTTTCTCAGAATCACATTTAATCTGATGGTTAAATTGTTTTTTTCCTCCTCCTTCCTCCAATTTTTTTTTTTTGGTTTTTTTTTTGGTTTTTTTTTTGTTTTCTTGGTTTTTAATCCTTCTCAATTCTTTCTGACCCCTGCAATTTTAACATTATATCCCAGGGATCTTCCATCCAAAAAGTTCAGGTGGCTAGTGAGTGCAATTATTTTTTCTTCCTTAATAAATTTAATAATTTCTGCTGGGTTTGATAAAAAATTACAATACATCCTACTGAGTAGAAGAGATTTAATCAAACATCTCTACAATGTTCTCACAGAGTATTTCTTTTGAAAAATTTCATTATCCAGTTATTGTATGTGTACAAATAGAACAGTATTCTGTGGCCTATGCTATTAAGCATTCTGCAGCTATTTTAATTTTTTTTTTTTTTTTTAAGAAGACTGGGCAACGTCAGCCTTGTAATGAATGATTAAAATGCCTCAGGTTTGTGTGCAATAGCATAAGCACAGGCTCTGGGTCTAAGTGAACTAATTTTCATATTCTGTCTATTGCTGTTCTTTTAGTTTTAAGAGTATTGAGGACATTGATCATGTGGAAATTCTGAGGTGAAAGCATCTACTCCATGATGAAAAGAAATCCAAATGAATATACTCTATAATAATTTCTAAGAAAACATATATAAAGTAATTAACCTCAGTGGAATTGCAGATATTCTGTCTGAGAAACTGTAATAAATCTCTGGCATAAAAAGATAGTATTATAAGGCAGAGAGAGATTTACCCAGAGGTATTTGAGAAATGCAGTGGAACAGTGCAGTTTGGGCTGATAACTAATTAAAAAGAACATATACAATAACAAAAAAGTACACTAAATTGTTAAGTTTGATCAGTTTTCACAGGCAAGGACTGATAAGCAACCGGCAGTATTGAAAACTTATGAAATGAAAAACAATGTATGTAGAATTTTTTATCATATACAGAGGAAATATTAGTTGGTGAATAAACATCACTATGACATGATGTCATTTGGATGAAAACAATGTCTATTTGAATAAACATCCAGAATAGGTAGGATTAAAAAATTAATTTTATTAATGATTGCTCATTTTAATGAACAATCATCATAAGCATCTGATGATAAAGAGAACTATTTATGGTGTCCAGGATGAGGAGCTGAATGCACTATGACAAAAAAAATTCAATGAAATTTTCTCTCCTTTTCAAAGGAAAGGTATTATTTACTCTTTTTTCTGCCTCAGACTCTGATCCATTAAGTATCTGAGAATTTTACACATTCAAAACCTTCACCATATCTCAGTTCATCTTTACTTTACACACATTTATTGTACAGAAGGTCTGTACACTCAATCAACATAAAGCTTCAGAATTATGTTGGATTACCATGCCTATGTGTGCTGCATCAGTAATAAATGAGCACCAGGTGAAGGTCTCCAGGTGCTGATTTTCAGGGGCTGCAGGGAGGCCCCTTTGAGGAGCACAGGTGGTTCCAGTCAGCTCTGAAAATCACCCACTGCAAGGTACAGCTGAGCCCTACAGCCAAAGTGGTGGTAGCTTGGGGAAAACATGTTTTAAAAAGGGCAGAGCACAAAGGGGAATGAGGAGAACACTGAGATGGGTAATCTGCTGGGACCAAAATGAGAGAAGGTGGGGGAGGTGCTCCTGGTGCTGGAGAAGATATTCTCCCGCAGCCTGTGGTGAAGACCATGTTGAGACACGCTCCCTGTTCTGAAGCTCCTGTTTTTGTGTTTATGGGACAGTTTACAGGACGCTTGGCCTGCTGGTAACAGGTAGGGTAAACCTGTCTCCAAGGGGGAAAAAGATCTTTGCACAGGAGTTAGCAGGGTTAACTTAAAGATCTTGATTGTTTTGCAATGCAGAAATGATTATATAGTAGCCATAAATGAAATATGGTGGGAGAACTTGCACAACAGGAGTGCTGTAATGGATGGCTAAAAACTCTTCAGAATGGATAGGCAAGGGAGGAGAGATGATGGGGCAGCCCTGTATGTTAGGGAGTATTTTGACTGTCTAGAGCTTAGTGATGGTGACAATAGCATTGAGTGCTTATGGGTGAGAATCAGGGAGAGGGCCAACAAGGCAAATATTATGGTGGAATTCTGTTATAGACCACACAACTAGGTAAAAGAGGCTGGAAGAATATTCTATAGAACCTAACCTGGCTACTGCTGTATGATACAATAAAAAAACCTTTATATATATATATACTATTATTAGGAAAAGGAAGGCTAAAGAAAATCTCCATATTTTTGGGGGTGCATGGTAAAGTATTATGTCAAAGGATAAGGAAAAGGCTTGAGGTACTTAATTATTTATTTGCCTCAGCCTTTAATATTAAAACTTGGCTTTTCTCTGGATATCCAGATTCTCTGAGCAGAATGAAGACCCATAATCCAGGAAAGAATATTCAGAGACCTCATGCATACACAAGTCTGTGGGACTGGATGGGTGCAAAAGCTCTGTAGAAGGATGTGGACAGGATGGATTGATGCACCGATCCCAGTTTTATGAGGTCCTGCGCCTTGGTCACAACACCACCATGCAGTGTTACAGGCTTTGGGCACAGTGGCTGGAAAGCTGTCCAGTGCAAAAAGACATGGGCTTCCTGGTTAACTGCTGGCCGAAAACGAGCCAGTGTGTGCCCAGCTGCCCAAGAAGGCCAATGGCATCCTGGCCTGTATCAGTAATACTGTGGCCAGCAGGACCAGGGCAGCTGCTATCCCTCTGTTCTCAGCACTGGTGAATCCTGTGTTCAGTTCTGGGCCTCTCACTACAGAAAGTCATTGAGGTCTTGGATCATGTCCAGAGAAGGACAGCAAAGTTTATTAAGGGCTTCATAAAAATGAGCTGAAGAAGTTGGGGTTGTTTAGCAAGGAAAAGAAGAGGCTCAGGGGAGACCCTAATGTTCCCTAACGTTATGTGAAAAGAGGTTGTATTAGGTTGGTGGTTGGTCTGTTCTCACAAGTAATAAGCAATAGGAGAAGAGGAAATGCACCATGAAAGGTTTGGATAGGGTTTTAGAAAAAAAAAATCACTGAAAGCATTGTCAAGCAGTGGAATGGACTGCCTAGGTAAGTGGTTGAGTCATCATCCCTGAATATATTTAAAAGATGTGTGGATGCAGTGTTTGAGGACTTGGTTTAGTGGTGGACTTCATAGTGTTTGGTTTATGGTTGAACTCAATGATCTTAAAAGTCTTTTACATCCTGCTCTACTCTATTTTGTTCTGTTCTATTTGTAACTGTTAATTTCAGGGAAGTAATAGAGGCAAGTACTGCTATTGGAAAGAAAGTTTTCAGGAATGTTGTAGGACCAAAACCAAAGAATATTCAGTATACAGTGCATGTGTGAGATATAGAACAAATTTTTAAGCTGAAGTTACTCTTTGACTGGTACTTAAACACATAAATATTTTTTTTTTTTCTGAAGAACTAGGTACCCAGAAATGAAATAAATGAATTCTAAATCTCTTTAAAATTGGTCTGCTTTTATTTACATTTCTAGTCTTGGATTTATGAAGTTAATAATTACATTGAAACAGTGCAGAGAAGTGAGAAACTCAGAACTGTTTTACTTTTATAGAACAATTATAAACATCTTTAAAGGGTTATAGACCATGGCATCATTTTTTTTTTCTGTGCCATAAACTAAAAAGTTTTATCCAGCTCACTGAAGGACATTCTTGCAGACAGAATACATGTAATGTATACTTATCTCCCTCCTTACCCCACAGCAGAGCTTATAGGACACCACTAGCAGCCTTGTGAATGAGAATGTAAGCAGGAAAGCAAGTATTTTAAGTACATATAAGGATAATAGTTTTTCATAGAGGTAGTATGGTGTTCAGTCAAAAAACTGAGACTGCCTAATGTATTTACTGTCACCCCTGTGTGTAGCAGTGAGCCTGTGCCACTCAAAGCATCCCTGAGAACAGGTGTCTGTGTTTCTTGAAGAGGATGCACCCCAGTGCCCCTCACACCCTCCACTCCGGTGTGGGTTGTGCCATACACCTCTCTGTTCACTCTGTGTCATCCTTACTCTTACAAGCAGCTAGTTAGGTGTTGTTATTTACCTCACACATTCTGCAGAGGTTAACACTTGAGGATGTGAACACTGACCTACATTAAACCACTGTTAGTTTTTTTTTTCCCACCACACAATCACTAGTCTATTTTCTAGCTAGCTCTTTTTACTTTTCTGTGTTTTAATCTGGATCTCTAAAGCTTGTAATTTTAAGCTGAGGCCTGTCATGTAAAACTTGATCAAAGGCTTGCTACAAATCCAAATAAAATATATTATATGTGCTGTCATTATCAACCTTGCCTGTAAAGTGAAGATATAGGTACAAAAATCTTAGACTGTAGCAATGTATTTGCAAGCATTACAATGTGATCTACTACAGAGGGCTATTCTTTTGATGTTTCATTTGTGGTATATATTGTTCCATGAATAACGTAATCCTTAATAATTTTTACTCTGCAAAGTACAAAAAGAATGCCAGAGTAAGTAAAATCTAATATAGAGACACGCAGTTTCTTTTCAAAAACAGTGGTTTTTTTGGGTTTTTGTTTTGGGTTTTGTTGTTATTGTTTAGGGAGTTTTGTTCATTTGCTTTATTCTGTTTAAGATAAAGTTTGTTTTTTTTAATTTGTTGACAAATATGGCAATTAGAACTCTTGTTTACACTTGTGTGTGTTTTAAATTGCCTTGTCACTGAGGATAGTAAAAACTTTGGTTAGAGGACCATACTATTGTTCTGTGTATCAAGAAGCTCATGTTCTTACTGGTGAGAGAGATTTCTTTGGTATCTAAGTCGGCTGGCGTCTTTGCACGATTTTGAAATTATCTGCGTATTTTTAAAGTGTGCATCACATCAAAGAGACACAAAAAGAGTCAAAGAACAGCATGAGACGAAACTCACTTCCTCACTGTTGTTTTTAAGCCTCTTATTGCTGCTGATCTCCTAGGTCCATTGTTCAGCAAACTGGCTCAAGGCAGAGCTTTTTGTCAAGGACTGAAAAGTGGCATTTTGGCACTCACTGTTCAGCATGGCAGGGACAAGTGTACTATTTGAGATGGTATTAGAAAGAAAATTACCATTAGCACACTTCTGTTCTCCTACAGGTACAAATTTAGAGTTCCTTTAGAGTGCCTTCTCCTTTAGGAAAGGTTTTTTTCACTTTATCCCTGTCAGGATAGAAATACACTGTTCCAGAAGTGGCAGACTGGCTCTCTGTACTGAGCCGATATTTCTCATTCATATTAAAACCACTGGCATAACAGATCTTGACATCTATGAACTCCTTCACATTGATGCTAGTGGTTGATTGTGAATGGCCAAAACTCTACCCTGCAAAAGAAAATCCTATTTACTAGTTCACCAAAGATTCATGCAATATAAAAGAAGGGGAAAAAAAACTGCAACATTTAACATCTAGAAAAACTAATTATTTTTCCCCATAATTTCTAAGCTTTTCCCATACCAATTAACCCCACAACTATCTCGAAACAGTATTGCTGGTTTTGTGCTCTGTATGTCTCTCTCCCAACATGTACTACAATTTACTGGCCTTCTTATTGGCCAGTAAGCTACTGCAAGTGTCTGGAGAGTTGGTTTGTGATTGGGAAGAACAACTTTGGCTAATTTTTGAGAATTTTCTGCTTCAAAAATTGCACATTATTTCCTCATAATAACCCTGGCTTTCTTCTCTTGTTAGTATTCTATATGACAGCACTGTAACACATCATAATTATATTTTGTTCAGGTTTTTTTCTGATAGTTGAATTTGATTTGTGCAGTATATGCAGGCAGATATGCAAAAGTTCTTACTTTTATCAAGATATTTTCAAAAAAATTTCCTAAGTTTTCTTATAATGTGAGCTGATATGCCTTGTGCGAAGAAAATAGGAACTTTGTTGTCTACAAATAAAAGAGCATGTATCAGTGACATTTTTGAGTGTTAGGAGGAAAATCTGAAGAACTGAAAAGGCATTTATGGGCATAGACTAGAGCACTCCCTGATCCAGGAAATTGCTATTGGTTCTTCACTAGAGTCCCAAATAAATAATATACAAATGTTTCCGTAACTCAGGAAATAATAATGAAGAAATAAAGTTAAGATACCAAAAAGATCTTAGATCAGCATCAATATTGTTAAACTTATATTATCAGCTCATGATTTTATATAGTAAAAAAATTTAAACTTAATTTGGTTCACTTGTTGTTATTGTGTTTTTGCAATCTTCATAGGTAAATTTTAATACTTGGTGAACCTATGTCCAGGAATTTATACTTGTAATAATGGTAATAGCTGACAATAGTAACCATAGTCAGTTTAAAAATAATGTAGCAAATTCATATGTAAATGTCTACTTTATACAGACAAGTTCCAGTTTATAAACAAGAAGACAAAGAAACAGGCTAATGACGTGACCTTAACATCCTGTGTATGGTAACAACGAGCCTGTGATATGGCCTTTTTCTCCTGACTCAAAACCCAGTGCTTTGTGCAATGTATTATACTCCATGATATACTTAGAATTCTTGGTTCATTATTGTTAAAAAAAATTATTTAAACAAATACCGAACTTACTACAGTTCCTCAGTTGCTAGCAGACTGAGTGTACCAAAAAAGTTGATGAGTACAAGTGAATTTATCTGTAAATTTAGAGCTCCTGGTTTCTGGTCTCTGTCTTGTAAGACATTTTGTCTGTGATATCTTTTCAGTTTTCTGAAGATAGTTACCTCTCCAGAGGTAGGGTTCAGGGCAAGTCTAGGAGACACAGAAATTAGATATTTCTAAACAGTATTGAATTGAATGTAATATATTTTTACATTCAATAACAGAAAACATTAAGTTATATGGATCTAAGTGGTAGGGTTTGTATTTTATAAAATTCCAGTATTTGAGGTTCTGTCTGATGGGATTTGAGAGATCAAGCTCAAAAACCTATAGAGTTGGATTTCCCAGATTATGAGTTTGTATAAGGCAATGTGGAATCACAGTTATAAAGATTTTTTTTGTGCAGGAAGACCATATAAGAAACTGTCATCTGTTTCATGCTGTGGAAGAACCTGCACTGGAACTTACAAGACTGAGCAGTGATGACCCATATGAAGCCAGGAACTAATTGGTTTCAGATCTATTGCTAATAAAAAGTGATTTCTTATTATTCAGCCATTCTCATTTTTGAAAAAATCCTCAACAGAATTTAATCTGATAATATGGTATAATATGACCAGTCTCACACATGTTATCAAATGCTCTTTCCTTATGTATGTATGTTAATTCCTTTACATCTAATTTTCAAATGATGTGGTATATTAAAAATATGTGTTTAATTTTAGTGGTAGCTTAACCTAAATGAGTTTAGAATTCCTTCGGGAATATAAAACAGTTCATCAGGTCTATTTTTTTTTCAAGGAAGAACCTTGCTGATTTATTTATAATATTCAAAACCAATTAAAATTTCCTCTAATTATTAGAAATTCTTTATCTTCTCTAAGGGAATAAAAATGAAAAGAAATAATTAAATAATAGCAGAGAAATTGAGTATAAAGAATAACCATACTTAATGTAAGACATTATTAGAAAAAAAAACTTTAGGGAAATTTATCCACAATTTTGATGTCTACAGGTTGCTAAAATTATCCATATTTTCTATTTAGAAATATATAAGAAAGGAATAGAAAGAGAAAATGGTTATGATTTTTTCCCAAATAATATAACCTAGAGAATCCGCGAGAGAAAAAAATGCATACTTTCTAGTTTATATTTATCTATACTTTGTAAGAAGTACCACCTACACTGTAGCTACAGTACAGCATAGTTTAAAACTGTTATGTAAGAGTCAAATTATTCAAACAAAAAATGAGTGGTTAAAAACTGTTTTTGTAATCTCTGCAATGTAATTACCCTCCCTGGATTATTAAAGTCTGGCAATATTTTCACGTATTCCTTTGGAATCAATTTATTAATTAAAAAATTAGGCCAGCTCCACTGACCTAATTAACTCTAATAAAACCAACTAGGTCACAATTAAGATTTTCCTTTCACATAGGTATTTTCTGTCTCTTTAGTGCCATTTGTAATTTAAGTCTGGAGGGGTAGTATGATTAATTCTTTTACACTCTTTGTCTATTACTGTGTCACCTGAGCTGCCTATGTAAAAAAACGTGAGTCCCACAGCTAACAAAAACCAGGGGCAAAATACTTGAAATGCCAAATCTAGCATCTGTATTATTCATGGCATTTGTGGTCTCTGTGGGAGAAAAAAATCAGTGCTAAATAATGTGAAGAATCTTATAATCCTCATTGTACTGTCACTGCATCTTCTAGGGAAACAGAAAGGTTACTTGTTAACAAGAATTGAGCTTCCGGAATTTGTCAGCTGTCAGGTTAGGAAGTATGGATTGCACCTGTGTTACTGGGTGGGTTTGCTGCACTGAACAGACTCACATTTTTAAAAAAACACAACCCTGTCTGCACAACAGAAAACAAATAGCATGTAACTTCCTGATGAAATTAAAGCAGTATCTCTATCCAAGCATAAAGAGTTCCAGAGCAAGACCAGGTTAATCATTTTGTTTAGGTTTATACTCACAAAAAACTTGTTGGATTAGGATTCTGAGGTGTACAAACAGCATTCCACAGAATACTCCAGGGCGTTTACAGTAAGCTGTATTTGTCTTTTGTTCACTGCAGTTCATTAATGGAGAAAAGATAGGTCATGCAGGTGATCTGTTATCCAACTTAGGCATCTACTTTAAGAGGGGATAAGTCTCTTTATTTATATGTTTATTTATCTTTTCTTTCTGAGAGAACTAAAGTAGCCTAGATAAGAAGTCTAATCTTCCATATAGTTATTATAAGTTAAGAGGGCTATAGGCGGTTAATCATTACAGTATATTAATCATGCTTGTTACAGTCTGACCGTTCCTTGTTCAGAAGAAATATAGGATAAATAAAATAACACAATAACCTTGAAATAACTCCTGAAGAGAGTGACCTAAGGGAAAACAGGCAATTCAGAAAGATTTAGCTAGTTGTAGAAAGAAATTTTGAGAGAGAGAAAAAATCCTTTACCTTCCAGAGGTCATGTTAAAAATCTTTCTGTCAAGTAGTTAGATGACTCAGGTAATTCCAAATAGCAAAACAGTGATCATCTGGCAATTATATCTGGTATGACAGCAAAAATATCAGCTGAAATATGATCTCATAGGACATTTTACACGAGTCCTAAATGTTGTTTCCAAAAGTTTTACTAGAAGAAAATGGAAACATATAGGAGTCAATTACACTGAAAAGCTACTGTTGGTAACAATGTCACAAAATTCCTCACTTGGCCAAATACGACTGCATTACTGTGGCAGTCATGATCAGCGTGATGTACTTTGTAAACTCTTTTCCTCTTCTAGCGTTCACAAAGAGGATTGTGGTGTAAATGCTACATATTTTTTCTTCTAAGGACACTTCATATAACTAAAACCTCCAATATATGATTTGAACCTGTTTTTGGCAGACCCTGTTTCCAATTGTTCCACATTCTTATCTGTTTATTTACATTTTTATTTATTTCAGAAACAGATATTATAATTAAGTTCAAGATAATGCATGACTTCATAGCACTAATTCACTACATAATAAATAATTATGAACACAATCGGGAAAAAAAATAGAAAAGAAACCTTCCTTTTTATAAATATAATAAAATATCACAAGTCAATAAATTTATAGTGAATTTCACTTCTTTGAAGAGCACTTTATATGTTTTTCTTATCTTTTTCTGCCTTATAAAGGATGGGTAGAAAATGGTCACTACTACTTAGATGGAAATTTCTGTTTCATGTATGCGTATATTCTCTGACTCCTTCTATTTGCCCATCAGTACATTACTACATTACAATTCAGATACACTGAGTCACAAGTGATTGTCCGTAAATCATAATAAAATATGCCACTTAACATCTAGGTTTTAGTGTAATACCTGAGTTGTCTGGTGAAACAATACGGACATTTGAATTGCATGTGGTTTTTCCATTATCTAAGAAAATACCACATTCTCTAGATAGCGATTGGGATATAGCACAAAATTAAAAACCATTACAGAAGAAAGTTTTCTTTGTAAAATTGTAAAATTCCTTATTTCTTCATGAGAAATGGATGAAGAGTATTTTCTGAGTATAATGCTTTATAAAGGGTAGAAAAATAGGAAAAATAGTGTAATAGTGTTGTAACGAGTCACATTTTATCAGCTACACATATCTATATATCTGTTTCTAAAAAAATATTCTTGTTACTATGGAACTTAAATGACTATTAATGCTTCTGTATGTGATCTTCACTATATGAAATGAGACTTCTTATGGTGGAGCAAGACTAATATAAATTTACTAGATGTAAACAGCAAACAAAGTAAAGCAATACATGAAGAGATGTTCTAAAACTTAGTGGAATTTTAGTCAATAATCTGAACTTCTCTATCTGTATCACAGAAGAAACTGCTTTTTTCTTTTGCTTTATAATAAAAATGAAATTTTTATTTTACTTGGAGAAACAACAAAACTTTTTCACAAAACCAGCTAGTACTGATAGAGTGACACTCTGTTTTAGATTTTTATTTAACCAGACCATCAGGAATCAGGTCAACAGTCCTCCACAATCCACTTAAGAGCTTGAAAAAAATTGGAAAACCTAGGATACTCAGGTCTTCTTCTGTGGACAGAGAATACAATAACCAATTGCTCACTTCAGGGGGAAAAAACCAGCATGTCTTGGAAATTTGATCAGTCTATAAATATTCCAGAAATTTTGCTTTTAATATGATGGATATACTTGCAAGCCTTTATATGCTAAAAACCTCAAAGATTCTGGGTGGTTAACTCTTTTAGAGAAAAACTGCAGAGATGAGTAATTGCATACCCAGATGACTAAGAAGTACCGTAATTAAGCCATAAGGAGCTAGATGTTTCCAGAATTTGTCATTTATGTTGATGAAAATTACTTTGAAACGTGTTCATTGTTCACTGCATGGGAAATCATGACAACTGTGACAACATTTTGTCAATGTCATGCAGATTTAAGATGCAAGGATTGTCTCTGCTGAAGAACGGCTGTCTACCCATTACAAACAAGGATCTGTAAACCTGTCCCTCACTGCAAGATGTGTGTATGGCTTATTAACACAACAGTTTACAACAAGTTGAACATGAGCCAGCAGTGCCCTGGCACCCAGGAGGGCCAGCCCTGTCCTGGGGGGCATCAGGCACCGCACAGCCAGCTGGGCAAGGGAGGGGATTGTCCTGCTCTGCTCTGCACTGGGGCAGCCTCACCAAGCCAAGTTCAAGAAGTGTTTGGACAATGGTTTCAGACACAGGGTGTGATTTTGGGGGTGTTCTGTGCAGGGCCAGGAGCTGGACTCGATGATCCCTGTAGATCTCTGGCAACTCAGTTTATTCTATTATTGTATGGTCTCCAAGGAAAAAAAAAATTTAAAACTGATAAATAGTGTCAATCCTTTACAATTATTTTGTTGTATCAGATCAAAAGAACCATCAATTATTGAATAGAAAATTCTGCTGTTTCTGCTGCTTTTTCTGATTTACAGAGTTTCAACAGTAATGTTTTTTTTCTCAAATAAGAATGATGAATGTAATAGCTGAATATTGCACTTAAATGACTTACTTTAGTATATCCAAGGAATTAAATCTCACTAGAACCTTATATCTAACATTTTCTGAATCCATAAACTTACCTTGACTAGACACGACTCTGAGTTAGTAATCTGAACAAGAACATTTGGGATTGATGATTTAACTGGAGATATTTCTTTTTATTTCTTTTTGTGTTGTTTGTTTTTTTTTTTTTTTTTTTTTTTTTTTTTTTTTTTTTTTTTTTTGTTTTTTTTTTTTTTTTTTTTTTGCTAATTTCACAGTTATTGAGACTACATAATATACCACTCTGCTTCTAGAGTAGATGTCATTAGTTTTAGCTCTCCACATGTTAAAAGAAACACTTCTTCATTCTTTATTAAAGACTTATTATTCCTCAAGAGGGCTACAGGCAGACTGCCACAGTGAGGAGAACTATATCTGACAAAGTGACTGTATGCTGTGAGTGTATTCCTCAAAGTGAAGAGGAATAAGCAATTGAAGAACATGGATATAACATCCTGACATATACAATCAGCAGAGATCAGACTGACTTTATTAGGTCTTTTTTCACTGGCTATAACTGTCATTTTTCAATATTTTGAAAAAACTAAAGTATGATGCATAAAATTGCTGAGGGTTTCAAGGGAGAAAGAAGAACAATACAAATGTATTGCATTAGGTGAGAGATTTACTTTTCTCTTACAAAGTGTATATTCTAGTGTATTCTAATGTTTTGGGATTTTTTTTGTTAAAAGTCACGTCTGGTTCCTAAGGAACTATAAACCTGAAATATGTTTCTTTGCAGACAGTGGTTCTCAAAGTTTTGAAAATAAAATCCACCTTTGTAGTGTCACGTGCCTTTGTGTCCTACCTTCTGCATATAAATTCAAACTACTCACTTTTTCCTTCAAGACCTTACTTTTTATTAACCAATCACTTATTTAAAATACGTAATTTTATTTCTGGGAAAGGGCTTGCGTTCACTTTTCCACTTATATAAAAGACTGCCACTGCCACCATTTTACCGTTTCTCAGATGAGATGACAGCAGACAGGTCCCTGAAGATGAGTGAAGAAGACACCACATTGCATAAGAACGTAAAATAAGAACCATTCAATGATTAAGAGCCATAAGAAGTAAGTTAAGTATCATGCAGTTTAATACTTTCTTGATAGCAGATAATAGATGCTATCAGGAAGAGTGTTGGAACACAAAGCTGTAGTGTAGGAAGCGCAAAATATCACTTCCTTTAACAAATCTAGCAATTCATGCCTGTTTTTCTTTTTTGAACTTATCTGATGACTTTTGTAGTTCATATAAGCTTTTGCCATCTGCTACATTCTATAAAAATCGGTTCCACAGTTTAACAATGCATGGAGTGATAAGAATGTCCCTCTTTTTTGTTGTGTTGATGACTTTTCTGCAATAAGTTGAAGGGATGGCTTAAGTTGCTTCCAAAGGCATTTATGTCTGGGAAGGGGAGAGAACACTGTTCCCCTTTTTGAAGCTCTTGGAAGAAAAAAAAGTTGTAGCTCTACAAAATGTTGTTATAATTTTAGGGGTTTCTCCATAAATAGAAAATATTACAATAGACATTGGAAAGCAGGTATAATTGTGTAGAATTCCCTTGAAAACAGATGTCTTTTCTTTCTTTCTTTTTTTTTTTTAATTTTTAAGACCAGATATTTAAAAAAAAGAAATCAAGAAAAAAGCCTTCTTAAAAATTAAAGATGTGTTATTAATTTGTTCCCTTGTACAGATGATAGAAAATGTTATGGGTAGTTGGCAGAATGAAACATAGAATGAAAGGCTGATGAAACAAAATGTAAAAAATGCGAAAGTACAGTACTTTCCTATGAGGAATACATTTAGAAATCACTACCACAGTATCTGATATCACCAATGTAAATGTGTAGAAGTAAATAACGCCATTCAAGTCCATGGAAGGAATTTTTAATGCAGGCAGTATATAAAGAATAGAGTTTTCTTGTACCATTCCATCACTAATATTCTTTTTTAAAAAACAATATTCATTTCAAGAATAATGTAAAAGTATGTGTAGTTTAATAGTTGTGATATCAGTGCCACAAAAGGAGAAAACATATGTTGTTATTCAAAAATGTGTATGTATGATGTGTCATCACTTTGGCTAAAGCAATGGCAAAAAAGCTTTGCTCTAGCACTTGCTTTTAATAAATTATTGATATTATTATAGTAAAGTGAAAACAATGTTCATGCTTTTGCCCCTGTTCATCCACCTTACAATACAGAAGCTGTAATTTTTTTTCCTCTTGTGTTGGGGCAGTTTTCCAAGTAGCAGAATTCTAAATCTTTGCTGTCCCATAAATATGTGAACATAAACAGTGATTTATTGCAATTTAGTTCCTGTTTTGGTGGAGGAGGTTTATGGTGCTGAGAAAACTCATTAATCTAATTCACAGCTCATAGTATAAACATAACCTTTACAATATATAACAGCAGAAATTATGTGTGGTTATGATTTACTGTTTGTGTTTTTGAAGGAGAAAGAAGTGCAAACTTGCTTTGCCACTTCCAGTTTTAATACTCATTGATTAAGTTGAAGAATGAATATGAAACTACTATAAATAACAATTTATGTGCATTTAGTTTTTGCTGGTTTCAATTTTAATATAAATACTAAAATTTAGAGGCTGTGAGAACAGCTTACTGGGAGTCAAACAAGCAACTTTAAAAAGTGTATCATAGACAGAATTGCTATTAGCCTGTTCATTTTTTACAACACTAAATCTACATAAAAGACCGATTTCTGAAGTTCTTTCCCATACATTTACAAAATACAAAAAAAAAAAAAAAAAAGAAATTCAGTAGCTGCCTTGTAGTACCGTTAAATTGCTCTTTAGGTCTTACATAGTGAGGGATGCATATTTCATTAGGATTCATACACTCACTGAACTGGAAAACCTCAATTTTGAATCTTGAGAGGCTGTTAATATAATAATTGTAATATATTCATATCATGTAATGCCATTATGAGTTTACCTATCCTTCCATTGAATTTTAAGAGAAATCTGTGATGCTTGAAAAATCAGCTTTTTTTTTAATAAATGATCCAAAGAACTATCAAATTTTGTTGTTTCTGTTTTCACTCACTATGCAGAAAATCTTGAATAGAGATCACACCCATAATTATGAAACCACATTTTTTAATATAAGTTCTGGGATGTTATTAATATGTTTCTTGTACTTTAACTTATAACATCGTAGAGAATATTTTGAAAAATGTGTATGTGATGTCATTGGAATGGGGCATAGTTAGATATATTTAGTTGAAGTCTTTTGTATATGTTATAATTTATATAAAGATAAAAATATGTTATCAAAAACTCTTAACCAATCAAACCAATAAAAGCTCCTTTTAAGGAGCCATCTTCTCTGTATAAGACAGTATTTTGATAAAGAGTTAATGGAAGTGGAGCTTATATAATATATATGCTTTCATTAATAATTCTGATATACTGATATATGATTGCTACTAATAATATTAAAATAATGTATTTTACTATTCAGAAATTATGAGAAAGCTAGGAATCATTACAATGATAAAATATTGTGCAAAGTGTGATTTTCATATTATAAATGAAGCTTCAATTTAAATTCACTAAAATTACGATGGAAATTCGTGTTGAAAAGGTTTTATTATTGAAATATTATATGAATTAAAGGTAATTCATAAATCTTATAATTCCTTCAAACTTTAATCAAATATTGCTGGCTAGAATCTATTTTATAAAGAATGTTGAATGTTGATCACTTGTAGTTCATCTTTCATCTGAGATCATTGGTGGTCTCCTTGTGACCAGAATTTTAATCTGAGTCACGTCTTTTTATTTATAAAATGTATGGAGGGAAATTATATTTCTTTACATACTGCTTCACAGTTTTTCCCAAATCCTTTCTTTTATATGGTGAGAGTTTCTGTATAATGCAAGATACTAAAGTATCTGCTAGTGTAGGACATATTGAAGCGATGTAGCTGTAATATGATATTTTATTTAAAAAAAAATGTGCATTAATTTCTAACTTAGCTTTAATTGATTACTCAGCTTTCCTTCCAAGCTGTGAAAGGAAGAAACAAATGAAAGCTATCCCTTCAATAGCTGTTAGGAAGAAAATACAGTGGTGTCTCTAGTCGTGTCAAAAGAACAGTGATATTCTTCAAGAAAGTATTACTAAAAAATGGGGAAATAATTAAGGACAAGGACATTTTTTTATAAATTATTTTGTGACTTGTACATTTGAAATACTACTTTATACATGCCTACATATTTATATCTTTTTCAGTACTGAGTAATATTCAAAAAGGTAAGCAGATGATGTTTAGATGACTCTTGGTAAAATTTCTGCACAATACAAGGACACTGATGACACATAATTCTTACAAAATTAGAGTAACAAGATGATTTAACCTGAAATTCAGTAGAATTTTTCAGATACTTTCCTTAGAAACTATTTTAATTTTCCCTATTAAAGCTGTATAGTAGAATACATAAACTCTTTTACTTGTATTAGTTAATTTTTTACGATATATTTCATCATCAAGAAGTTATGATCAAAGGAGGATAAAATATCATTACAGATATTCTACAACCTATCTCTAGGGCTAATTTTTTTTTTATTTCTTCAAGCAATGGCAGAAGAAACCATTAACAACGCTGGATAAAAATATATTGAGTTTTGATGGACTCAGGTAATAGAGAACAGTTGACCATATTGCAGAAATGTGAATCACAGCAGGGAAATGCTTGGCAATGTATTTTTAAGATTTAAAACATAAGGGCCTTATACTGATCATAAATTTTATAATCAATAGTAATATATAAACAGTGATGTAGCAATGCTGAGAGTTCTTCTAAGGAATTACAACATCTTAAGTGAAGCAGCCTAGCTAATAAGAAAATGGTTTTTTGGATTCTAAATCTACTGAGTGAACAATGAAAATGTAATGGTGGAGCATGTCAAAGAAATATTTTATATAAAGAAAGCCATTTCAAATCTAACAACTCAATGAAGTATTCTAATATTATAATATCCATAAATCCATAAATCAACTCTTATAGTGTTATACCAATCTGCAAGTAGGTTTACCCAATACATGAAAATCAAAAGAACACAATTCACCTCCACCTTGGGTAAATCAGGCCCAGTCCTAATCATTCAAACCTGAAGATAAATTATTATGTTCAATGGAAGATGTTTGTATGACAGGCAAGTACCATTTAATGTAATCCTACCAAAATCAATACACATCATTCATTAATTCATTAGCGAAAATACTCAAGCTGAAGAAAATATAGAGCATATATGACAATATCTGCATCAATGCTCTTGCATCAATGCATCAATGTCTCTTGCTGTGTCCTTCAGGACAAAATGTCCAGTATCCAGTTAGGCAAATCCATCATACATTGGGTGAACATTTGACTGATGAGTTGGGCTCAAAGCATTGCAGTAAATGGGGTTATGCCAGGCTGGCAACCCATCACCAGTGAGGTCCCCCAGGGCCCAATTTTAGGGCCAGTGTTCTTTAATTTTTTCTTAAATGAACCAGTTGATGGAATCAACATTGAGTAAGTTTGCTGATGATATTAAACTAGGAGTAGTTCAAAGAGGTCTTACAGAGAGATCGGGATAAACTAGAGAGCTGGGCAATCACCAAATGTATGAAATTCAACAAGAGCAAATGTCAGATTCTCCACCTGGGATGGGGTAATTCTGGTTATATATACAAACTAGGAGACAAGACTGGAGAACAGCCTTGCAGAAAGAGACCTGGGCAGATTGGGTTTTAGGGAAGTTGAATACATGTCAACAGCTGTCTGAGCAGAAGAATGGGCACAGCTGTGTCCTGGGGTGCATTAAGGACAGTATAGCTGTGTAGTCAAAGAAGGTGATTGTTCTCTATTCTGCATTCTTGTATTGCCACCTCCAGTACTTTCTGTGGATTTGACCACCTCCAACCCTCTGAGAAGCTCTTGAGGGACCTGGGGCTGTTTAGCCTGGAGACAAGGAGGCTCAGGAGTGACTTTATCACTCCCTACAACTACCTGAAAGGAGGTTGTAGCCAGATGGGAATTGGCCTCTTTTGCCAGGTAGTAAGCAACAGGATGAGAGGAAATGGCTGCAAGTTGCAGAAGAGAAGACTTGAAATGAAATATTATGAAACATTTTTTCACAGAGAGGGTCACCAAGCACTGGAAGAGAGTCTCCAGAGAAGTAGTTTAAAAGATTTTTAGATATGGCACTTAGGAATATAGTTTAGTTGTAGACTTTGCCCAGTTAGGTGTAAAGTTGGATTTGATGATCTTAGAGGTATTTTTCAACTCAAATGATTGATAAATACATGACAATCTTCACCCAAGTAGGTGAGACAGTTTGCAAAGGCAGGGTTTTTTAGGGCTAAAGAATACCTGAAATCAGTCTACAAGTTAATTTTAATACAAATGTCTCTGATGGTGTAAGAATCAGAGGTAATAAAATGAAGACTTTTTAGGGTAATAAAATGAAGATCAAATGTCTAAGAAATAAAAATATACCTGTATTAATCTTTATAAAGGGACCATGTTTTAAGAACTTTCCTTTCTGAACAAATCCCATTCACTTTCCACAGATGATGATTTACTCTTTTGTTCCCTTTTTATTGAGTCCTGCTACCTCTTTCCAAAGAACTGTTGAAAAAGGTTTTTTCCCTAGGTTTTTTCCTATGAGCAAACAAGCACAAAATGAACACTCATTGTGTCTAAAGTATTCTGATTTACTTTACTCTTTAACATAACACTGATAGCCACATATAAATATTTTCTATTAAAAGAAACATGGGCGTGTGACACTGATGCTACATCCACCCCTCACAAAAATTAAAATATTTGACAGCAATTTTTGATGGATTCAAAATTTCCATAAAAGAAACATATCACCA
The DNA here is from genome assembly GCA_013397295.1 of Polioptila caerulea. Taxonomy (NCBI): domain Eukaryota; kingdom Metazoa; phylum Chordata; class Aves; order Passeriformes; family Certhiidae; genus Polioptila; species Polioptila caerulea. The sequence continues at coordinate 57,181 of VYXF01000778.1, read as the reverse complement.
GCATTCTTTTTTGGATCATGATATTCATATATCCTAAGAAAGGCATACTGTGGGTTTAATTGAACAGCATTTAAGAGTAATTCTAAGGGATCACCAACTGTGTCTTCACAACTCTAGTTCTAGGTGGGAACATCATGTAGGAGTATAGATTTATCTTTTAAAGGTGCCTAAGTTGCTTGACTAAATAAAGAGCCCAGATCTCTCTAGCTCTGAATATTCACTAGAAACTAGTACACTTGCAGTGTTACGTCACTCCTTTTATGCAAACTTGGACTGACAATAGGTTAGTCAAGATTATTTAATTCAGAAACTCTTTGAAATATTGAGATAGTAATCAGTGCTGGGTTTGTTTGGTTCCATTTCTGTCTTTTCAGTATCTGAAGGAGACTTCTTATCCATTTTTCCTCTCCTAGAGTTTACCACTTATATCACCTTTCAACAATTTGCTTGGAGGGCGATTAAGTTCATGTACTCCTTCCTAGACAGATGAACATTGGTTAAGCTAGTTGTATAAACATTCCCAAGAAGAGGGATAATAGAACCATTCATTCTAACTGAAGGTAGGTGTATAAACAGATGACTAAATTTATTTCTGCATCTCTGGAGCAGAGTCCTGACCTTGAGTTATACATTTAATGCTGTTTCAGTGAGCAACTTCTAGATTTTTCCATGATTAATTGGAAGGAAGGAGCAGAAATCACCTTCTTAATTGTTTCTGTTTTTTTGTTTGTTTTGTTGGGTTTTTGTTGGGTTTTTTTGTTTGTTTGTTTTGTTTTAAATTAAAGTAAGCTGTCAGCTTCTCCTTCTTTTGTTAACCAGAGATTCACCAGTATTTCAGGCTGAGCTGAATTTTTCCTTCTCCTTCCTGCCAATAATTGCAATAGAAGATTCTTCAAAGGATACATTCTGCTTGAGGTAGGCTCTTTTTCCTATGCCATGTACCCACACTAAGGCATAAATCCACCTGACTGCATTATACCTTGGAGACAGGCTATGGAAGAGACATTTTTGCCCCACTAATAATACACCAAAAGTTGGTAAGGCTCCAGTAACTCTCAGTTGCTCTTACACAAGATATGAAAGACCTTCCTTGAACAGTTCAGAGTTGTTTTACAATAAAGTACAGGAAGATATGTGTAGTCACTATTTCTACACTTTGTCTGAAAGAGTTCACTATGTATATGTTTCTACACAATATAAACACAGTAAACCTATCTGCAATGCTCAGGAAGGATAATTCCATGTAAAGACACTTCTTGAAGTAGTAATCTTTATCTTTCCATCCTGAATCCAAAAGCAGATACAGCCTTGATCTAGATAAGGGCTTGTACAACAATGGGAACAGCAACTTCTCATGATGCATCACCTCTGTGTCTGTAATTCAGTAGGGATGGAAATAACGAGGTGTATAAACTTGGGTTGTGTCTCTTCCTTTTAATTTTTGGATGGAAAATACTCCTTTTCAGAGAGAAGTGTTGTTTTCTTGTAATGAATCTGCTGCCAACTGGAAAAGTTTTCAGACTGACCAGCTCCAGACTGTAAGGATAGCTATGTGGGTTGACTCCTGCTGCTGTTTCTTGATTAAGGTTACAGTGTATTAGTACTTTTTTTGTTGGACACCAAGAAGCTATAATGGTCTGCCTATCTCTAAGATCCCTGCTGTTGTCCTTGAAGAGAAAGTTTGGCTTCAAAAATAAATTTCTAGTACTCTCAAAATAATTTTCCATTTTGGAAGAAATACTGGTAGCATTACTGGAACACATGTAACTAGTAGCTCACTCTTGACATTGTAGTACTATGTATTGTTAATAGCAGAAAGCTGTGTATTGGAGGTCAGGTAATTTCTTTACCTGTCTACTTTGTTTTCTCTCTCATCCATTATCTTCGTTTCTCCTCTTTTCACCCTTGGATAGCTGATCTCCACGAAGAGAGAAGCCCATACAGCTCATTATTTCACGTTTTCCTTCTCACAGATGGTAACCCCACCTGCAGATCTGCCCTTTTTATGCCATTACTAACTTCATGCTCTGTTTAAACTCTGTTATGTTTGCAACCAGGTCACCTGCTGAGGGAATGGCTACTTCTGACAAGACCCAATCTCCTATTGAGCAAATGAGCTACAGACACAGAGGCCCAATTATTATTAAGTGTTAGCATAATTGTAATTATAAGTAGAGTGTTTCATTATAATACAGCTGTTGAGGTTTTAATGCATCCCTGTAATGTGCTTTATTAATAAGCTTTATGGAACTGCTGACTTTACAATTTTCTAGATCACATTTATGATAACAAAAGAGGATATGAAAATGAATTCACTACGGGAGACCTACTGTGTTAGTTACTATGATTCACAAGTTTATTATGGTAATAAAGCAACATGAGACAATAACGTTTGGAACTGAAATACACTAATGATGTTTCATATTGTTCCAAAAACATTATGCAAAAGTGGTAAAAAGTGTTATGACTTGCAGATAGTCAAATGCAGCAGATGTCACACTACTGAATAAAAGTGAGAAAGACAGTAATGTTAGCCCCTGAATCATTTTCTGCTTCCTTCCGAGTCTTCCAAAGTTAAAAGAATGTTTAAATTGGTTGGTTGATTGGAGGAAAAAAAGGGATTTTTATTAACTTTTACCAATTTCTAAATCAATATTTGAGTGACAGACAGTGTGGTCTTGTCTTCAGTAGAGGTTTTCATATTACATATGTTAATTTTAGTGCTATAGACCTGTATACAGTGTACAGAGGAGTAGTAGTAAATAAGTCTTGCAGCAAAGCTCTGCTATGACTTGTAGATATGTCATATTAGTGAAGACTGGAGAGTACAATATGCGTTAGGTGTGCTGAAGCATGATAAGTATCATGAGAATAATGGAAAAATCATAATTTAATGTAAGATTTTAAAAAATTATAAAAAGACTATCTCAGAACACAAGAACACTAAGGATATTTAACAGTAAGGTATCATGCAAAAATGATGAAAAAAACATTTTATCATAAACTATATTGAACAGATTGTTGTAGGAAATTTGCAAAGTCAAGAAAAGAAAAGGAATGTAAATGGAATATTTGCCTGCAAATAATGGTAGACACAGAATCTGGTGTCCCTATATGCCACTTAAAATATGAGGAGAAACATAGTTCAAGTGTCTTGAGGAACTGCTTAAAACAGTAAGTTCTTTCATTCATTGGACATCTACCTGAGTACCTAGTTTTCATAATTCTGAAAAGGTCTTATGCACTTAATTTTGTTTGCCAATACGTTTAGACATATGTTGGGGTTTTTTTTCTGAGATGAACAATTTTTCTCTAATTATAAAATTTAATATCAAACTACAGTTAGATGGCTCTTGAAAAAAAAAGAGGTTCTGCAAGCAAATTTGGAAATTTGGAACTATCAGTCCTGAATAATTAAGACTCAGCTGTACTAGTAATCAGGCTCTCTCCTCTGGTTGGTCTTGTGGTATACACACACTGGGCTTAACAGTGGCCTGATATTAACTAGAAAGTAGAACAAAACTGCATGCAATTTTGGTTGCCACCCACTTTTGACTTTATGGAAATTACTGTGTCTTGTCACAAAAACATCTTTGCGTGAATACACAATGTAGTAGATTATTAGGCAAAAAGTGCTTTTGTCCACTCTTGTATTGAAGAGGATTACGTGGACTGAGTTCCAAGAAGATTGAGGTGGAAATTTCAGGAATTTTCTTGTAGTAAAAATAGCTAGATAGTTGATCTAATTAACTGAGTTTCTTTTTGAAAAAAAAAACATTTGAAGATTTCTTACACATTGTAATGGTTTAACCTCAGTTGGCAGCTCAACTCCACACATTCACTAACTAGCAGGATTGAGGAGAGAATCAGAAGACTAAAAGTGAGAAAAATCTTGGGTTCAGAAAAGGACAGTTTAATAGGTAAGATATAAGTCATGTGCTCAAGCAAAGGAAAGCAAGAAATCAATTCACTGCTTCCCAAGGCCAGGCCGGTGTTCAGCCATCTCCAGGAAGGCAGGGCTCTGAACATTCTTCTCTTTCTTCTTCTTTCCCCATTTTTATCTGCTGAGCAGGATGCCATATGGTCTGGAATATCCCTTTGGTCAGTCGAGGCTTGTGTCTTCTCCACACTTCATGTGCACCTCCAGCCTCCTCACTGGTGGGGCGGTACAAGAAGGAGAAAAAGCCTTGGCTCTGTGTAAGCCCTGCTCAGGAATAGCCTTGGCTCTGTGTAAGCCCTGCTCAGCAATAACAAAAATGTCTATTTTCAACACTGTTTTCAGCACAAATCCAAAACATAGCTCCATAATAATTACTCTGAAGAAAATTAACTACTCTTCCTGAGCCAAAATCAGCACATATATTAAATGAACAAAGGCAGCCACCTTATCTGGATTGACTGTATGGATGTCTGCTTGTCTTCAAAGCAGTTCCTCCTTTGACTCAACAAAGAACCATACATTAGAGAAGCTAAATTATCTCCATGTGGCCAATTGCCTAAAATCTTGGTAAGGCAGTTGTTTAACAACATGCCTAAACTAGGATGCCATGGAAGAATATTTAGTCTTATAGTAGTCAGATTGGAAGGAACCTTTAAAATGTTCCTGCAACAAACAGGAACACATTCAACTAGAATAAGCCCCATCCAAACTGATCTTAAATGTTTCCAGGAATGGGACAACCCTAATGTCTATGTATATGGTGTTTGACGACTGTCATTGTAAAAAAAGTCTTCCTTAAATCTTGTCTAAGTCTGCCCTGTTTTAATTTAAAACCATTGCCCCCTATTCTAGTGTGACAGGACATGCCAAGAAGTTTGTCTCCATCTTCCTTATAAGCCCCCTTTAATCACTGAAAATCTGCATAAGTCCCTCCAAAGCCTTGTCCACTTATGTGGTCACTCCATCATAAAAGGCCACTGGGTTGGTCAGGCGGGACTTGTCCTTGGTAAAGACATTCTGGCTGTCTTAAATCACAACCTTGCACCCTACCACAGATTCCAGGAGGTTCTGTTCCCAGGCACAGAGGCTGTCAAGATGCTATTTCCCAAGCTCCTTCTTGCCACTCTTATTAAAAATGCATGCAATTACGTACCCTACCTTTGGTACCCTACCATTCTTAGACACGTCTTTCTTCATTGATTACAGAGCAATTCAAAGCATCACAAGAAAGATGAAATAAGAACTGGTAAAGAAGACTGGAATCTTGAAAAATTTCACTAGACTCAAAAGTATTTGGAAATGTGGAATACTTAAAGTTCACTTGAAATGTGTAATAAATGGGTGGAAGCAGAAAAGAAGACATTTAGAGGCAGTCATATTTCTAAAGCAGCTATTTCTGAAGCATTACCTGATTTTAATACTGCTCAGTTAATTCAAGCAGAGGAGGCTAACTCTATAACTATTAAAGATATGAGAAGTTCTTAGCTTCATGTAAAATAGATGGAAAGGTGCTTTTAATAGAGTTTATTAAAAGAAAAGCAGAGAGAAATTTGTAATGCATCTATGAATGAGATCTCTTGCAATTTGAGGGAGTAATTGGAATACCCTATAATAAAATAGAAATAGAAGGAAAATTTAAAAATAGGACAAACAAATATTGAAAGAACCTGTGAGATAACAAAATGAGCAGAATTTGCTAAGCAAAGGAAATTACCTGAAAAAACTGAACATGACGGAAAATCGATAGGATTTTTGAACTGTTGGAGAATGTATTATGAAGAATGATATTAAAATAGAAAGACATGGGAAATTAAAAACTGGAGTCCATTCAGAATTATGCACAGCAGATGAGAAAGCCAACTCATCACATTTTGGAAAAAAATCCAAGAAATTACTATGACCATAAGAGATTTCAAGTATCAAAACAGAACATGCTTTACTTACAATGAGGATAAACTATCATTGATTTAGAAGACCTTTTCCTAAATATTTATAGCAATGAAAGAATGGATAAAAGCTATATGAGAACTGTACTAATTTGAGTGAGATAAAAGACATGGTGGTACATGAAATAATGAAATTAGTACTGTTAAAGAAATCCATACGTAACAAAAATGGGACTGGATAATTATTTGGGTCCTAATCAGATGATTTTGTTAACCTAATTATATATTTATATACATATATGTGCCAGTATATGGAAAAAATCTCTTTTTTAAATTTTTACAAGGACTATACCACTAATGATTAGATTATACCTGTTCGCTTATTTGACTTCAACATAAATTAAAAAAAATATTACTGAATATGCAGATAGTATGGTAGAAAATTCTGGAAATGTTCACCACACTCTAAAGTAGAGTTTAAAGAGGACATTTTGTTTTAATCTTGATATCAGAAATTGAAGAGGAAATTTATAATAACTTGTTATAGTTTATTATTGTTGAATCATAGGAAAAATACAAAATCATGGAAAAATGACTAAGAAAGATAGGTACTTATGCTTGTAGATAGGTTCAAGAAAGAAAATATCTAGAAATTAACTTTTAACTGCAGTAGGAAAAAGTTTTTGAGAGTTGGCTGATGCCAGATAATTTGATTTACTATCCCAGTCCTGGTATGTGACCATATAAAACTAGAGTCATATTTGTGCACACCGTACGGCTTCTTGGAAAGTGCCATTTCCTCTGACTGCTGTCTGATGTTCAGCTCTTGTTGCATATCACTGGGAAATGCAGCAGATTTATTGCATAGACATAGATAATTTTTGCACAGATGATATTTTGTTCTGAAAAGTGTTAGCAAAGGAATGTGGCCAGAGACTCCTGCCAGTCTTGGAAAAACTATAGCTTCTGAACTTAATCTAAACAAAAAAAAACATGTTTAGAGTGATAGAGTGGNCAGTTTTTGAAAAAATATAGCTTCTGAAATTAAACTAAAAAAAAAAAAAAAAAAAAAAAAAAGGAAAAAGTTAAGCTTTTGTTATTGAAAATATACCTGGGAAGAAATTAGATGTAAGAGAAGATGACCATTAAAGAGTTTTGTTTGTCAGCATGCCTGCCATAGCAGAGAAGAAAAGATAACCCGAGAGTGCTACAGTGCAAATTTGCCCAATAAAGATGATATGCAAATTTGAATCAAGAATGTACAGGAATAAAATAAAATTAAAAAATTATTTATTTATAATATTTTATAGCATTACATAATAGTTCAAAAATGAACTTTAGCTGTTTAGAACCGTTCTGATAAACTGAAAACTGATATATGTCTGCTGCATTCTAGTAAATGTATCTTTGCAACTTTTCTGGTGGCAGGTTAGTTGCCTGGGAATTTTTTTCAATATACCTGAATTTCTGCTTTGACTGCATTGCCTTATTCATAGTAATACATGCATGGTAAAAAACTTGTGTTTCATGGTGGTTATTCTAAAGGCCATGGATTATTTAAACAACAACCTTCTATTGTGTTCACACAAAGAAGATAAATCTGTTCCTGATGTTAGGTATGAAAATCTTCAATTCTAGGGGGAAATTGGTAGCTCAAATTGATTATGAGCTGCTTACTGATCCTTTCTGCAATTCATTCCTTGTTGGAGTGCATAAAATAGAAGCCTCTTTGAGTCCCTCAGAGAGAGAAAAGAATGCAGGCATTGAATTAAAGTCTTAAAAAAAATTAAAATATATTAAGCCACACAGACATGAAGTAGAACTGTAAGTTTTAGTTTTAGTAAGTAGGAATATACTTTAAGTACCTTAAGAGAGTAAAAAGCCCTAAAGCCTAGTTTAAAGTTCAGTAACTTAGCTCCTGACATACCAAAAACATAGCAGAACATTGCTTGCATTCCTAGATAAAACAGACAGAACCATTTATGTGAATAGATAGAACTACATGTGTAAGTTATGTGTAAGAACTGACATTACTTTTGTACTTTAGAATTAAGCTCCAATAGGTGTAGGAGGAACGTTTTAGAATTGTGTTTTTAGCTGATTGGATGATTTATGAATAAAATCCTCTGCATTGGGGTGAGAGAGGAGGATAAAGATGAAGAAGAGAAGACAAAGACAAAGAAGAGGAGAAGAAAGGTGTGGAAGTTATTGTTGCTGTTGCTGCTTCTGCTCAGAACTCTATGCCAGAAAACTTTAGCATGGACTTTAATACTCTGAACTCTTTGCCTTTGAGACTGATGTATTGATGCAATAAACAACTTTACAGCAACAAACTGCTCTTATCTCTTTGAAGACTCAACAATTCCTGATTTTCTGATTTGATTGACAAATATCTTCCACTACAGATGTATAGATTTCTACCCTAAATGTACGGATCAGACAGATTCTGTACTTCTAGATCCAATTTCTGGAAAAATATTTGATTTTTTTTTTTTTTTAAATATGACAACCTAAGTTTTCTGAAACACCTAGAAAACTCCTTGTACAGTGCTTGTGTTTCTTTCTGGATTTTTGGTCACAGGGACACAAAAATACAGTAAGATTCCATTTAAAATGTTAATCTTTGTTTTAACTTTAGGTAAATAGTTGCATATTTTTCAGGCTGTTTTTCAGATCACCTTTATATATCTTATTGCCTGAAAAGGTAGAATTCATTCTTAAGGAGAAAGTCAAGATATTAAGCAGAAATCATAAGCAGGTCATTGACCATTTCTCCCTTGATTATGGGAGCTTCATTGTCCTTGTGTTCCTGTTTTCCTGCTCAGGAAGTGGTGTAACTGGAGAACAACTATTCAAGACCGAGTCAAAGAAAGCATTTCCTCATCCCTTATCACTGTCTTTTCCCACACTCCCAATAAGGGATGAAGATTCTACTTTGCCCTTCTTTCTCTCTGTGTAACCTCATCCTTGTAATCATCCTGAGCTGCCTGCCTCTTCCTCTGAAGGCTATGAATTTCTTCCCTGAGTTCCAGCCATAAGTCTCTGTTCAGCCAGGTTGGTCATCTCCATTGGCTCATCTTTTGGCACAAGGTGATGGGCCACTCCTGCCCCTTTAATATTTCCTTCTTGAAGAATGTCCAACCTTCCTGGGCTGCTTTGCTCTTCAGGACTGCCTCCCAAGGGACTCTCTCAACGAGTCTCCTAAGCAGTCCAAAACCTGCCCACCTGGAAATCAAACACAGATGTCCTGTTTGCACCCCTCCTTGCTTCTAGAATAGAAAACCCTCATTTCAGGATTGCTGTGCTCAGGACCATCACATCAAACACAAGTCCTTCTCTGTTTGCAAACAGTAGGCCCAGCAGAATGTCTTCCCTGGTTGGGTCCCCAGCCAGCTGTATCAGCAAGTTATTTTCCACATACTCCAGACTATTTCCTCTCTATTTTATTTCCAGCATACAACTGGTACATCAAAGTCCCTCATGAAAAAAAAAAAAAAGAATTAGTGAGACTTCTTACAGATGCTTATAGAATATTTTTTCTGCCTCTTCATCTTAGTTGGCTCTATAATAGACTAACAACATCTGCCTTCTGTGCCTTCCCCCTGATCCTCATGCATAAACACCCAAGCCTATTGTCACCATCATTAAGTAAATATTCTGCAATGCCTGACCAAAGCAAAGTCTTGGGAAAGAAAGAGCTTTTCAAGACAGATGGGGCTCAACTGGAAAGAGTCTGGAGGAAAGTGTTTTCTACTTTAGGAAACACCATTTGCAGGAAAAGTAGACCTGGAAATCTTTTAATAATTTGTCCTTTTTGACAATAAAATATCAGTCATATCCTTAATAATGGTGATACTATATTGCAGCATTCAGTATTTTTGAACTATATGTTTTGTAAAAGAAAATACTTTAAAAATATTAATGTTTGTTACTGATTAATATTGTATACCTTACAAGTTTGCTGTGAGAAATCATAATTGGTCCACCACAGCTGGACCATATTTTACTTTCTGCAGAGACTCATGTTGGGTATCAAGAACCAAAGCTTATATACTAAGTAGTCTGCTGAGAAACTTAGCTTCAAGTGATTTCTAAACAAAAACCAGGAGACCTAAGATGTTTAAGAAAGCTTAGCAAAATCATTTTATGTCCATGCTTAAAAAGCTGCATTGAAGTAAAAAGTTAGTTGCGTGCAGGCCATGAGGGATGAAACGTCTTCTTCTGTCTGGGAAAAAAGAAGAAATACTGAGACATGTCAGGGTTTTTGTTATAACAAAGGGTGCAATGGTAAACTAAATCTCTATTATCTTTGCAATTCGTAAATAACTTTGTTGGAATCAAATTGCCTAGGAAAACAAAATAAATTTTAAAAAACCCTTACCATGTCCCCTGCGCTTCTTGAAGACAAACTGTGATCTTTGATTCCTACTTTATATACCACTTTCCTGACTTATGAGTCATGTAAGTGTGTCACAATATCCTACCATATGTTGAGTTATGTTGGAACTATGAGTGAATGATCAAGCATTCACTTGAGATGACTATAAAGACATGTTATAGTGGCAATATCTGTCAACTTGGTCTTCATTCCTACCTGTAAAATAAAAAAAAAAAATCTTTTACATTTTTTAAAGGAAAGATCCTAACTTGCTGCTGGGTTTCAAGAGTTTTTTGAATTTTTTTTTCTTGGTTGTAAAAGAAAGTTAAAAGTCACTGAAAAGTGAAAGGGAAGAATTCAGGTTTTTGACTTTTTAAATGCCATGGCACAATTTTTCTAGTTGCAGGAACTATCTATAAATTTCAAATGACAGAAAATATCCTTCTGTTTTATGCATAAAATGTCAAAACATTTACTTTCAATATAGATAGGGTTTATATTTGATTAGGAAAAAGAAAAAAATCCCTTTCTAAGACTTCCTCTCCTGGAAATTCTTGTTAGTAAAGCTCTTCAGTGGAAGTATTTAATAGTATAGCCTCAAAAGAAAAAGCCAAACTGAATTCCCAGTTTGTTGTATCAAATGTATAGCTAATATTTCTCTCATTTGAAGAAAATAGAATATATTAGTAAATGAAAACACAATATCATAACAGACAGTAACAGAATTTAATTAAATATACTTTTTAAAATTGTTCTCCTATAGTTACCTTTTTTTTTCCAAATAAACATTTTCATTTTAAAAGCACCTTTTCCATAGTAGGTGATTTCCCAGGCAGTAAAAACACACATATATTTAATTTCTGATTCTCCAAAACAAGCAACTGTTATCAAATGGAGAACAGCCTCTCTACATAAACATAATGATTCAGGATGAAAAGTGCCTTATTCTAATACACATTTCTGTGCAGGATAAAATTGCACACAATGACAGTAGCTAAGATGAAATTGCTACTTAATTATGAACATTCTTTGTATGTTATAATTTAAGCATGAGAGTTAATAAGGCTGAGTACAACAGCACTGTGACCAGTATGTGAAAATTCCCAAAACTCTTGTTTATTTAAATGAACTACTAAAAGGGGCTAGATAGTGATCTTGGGATTCAGCTAATTTGAAGCATCTCAAAACCATTGATCTACTCAGATTTCTGAGAACCACATTTATTTGCTTTGTTTTGTTACATTGACATTTTGTTGAGCACCAGACAGGTTCCAGAAGTACAGTTTTAAACCTTCTAGATATGTGATTTTATTCATCACCTCAGTCAGTGGTATCGAAATTTCATACTGGGAAGAATCATGTCAACATTTACTGCATTTCTTTGAGGATGTCTGTTAACCATCCTTGTCAAAGCCATAAATATATCGATTAACTGCTTGTCTGGCTACTCTCGTCTATGCAACCATAGGGTTTGGAGAGGACAGTGATATAATACCTCAGATATTTGATCCTCAAAAGACAACCTCTTCAAGACTGGACCCTCAATTATTTATGGCTTACATACTAAGCACATTCAATGGTTTAATTTAAGGTTACTTTTCAGCTGGATGAAGAAGCATGAAAAGAGAATAAGAAGTTGTCTCTTTTCTTTTTTGCTCTTGTTCTGTCACAAGGCTTTTTCCTATAACATATTTATTAGGTATCTCATAGAGTTTGAGGAGAGGCAAGAGTTCATTATTACACCTTTACTGCTCAGGATTAGAGCACTCAGAACTTGTTTATTAAACAGACGTGTGTAAAGAAAATAAGACACATATATCCCTTTGGTTTATCACACTCTCTTTGCCTTAATTTCTTCTAAAATAGCCCAATTTAAAAAGTGATAGACCTATATTTAAAATGTATTTGCATATAAATAGCAATATGGAAATATAAATTTCTTCAAGAATCAAGGAGAATTAGATTCAAATCATTAATCAAAAATAACAATACACATGTAATTTTATTTATTCCATTAAATATTCATTGGATTGTAACAGTTTATAGCTATTACTTAGCCAAATTAGATTCAAATGGATGGCCAAGAGGTCATTGCCTTCAAAACCCATAATAATCCTTTCAGGCATTCATTCTCATAGGAGCACTTAAAACTGAGATTTAGTTTATTATTGTGATAAGATAATTTAAAGTTTTAGAGAGCTAACATGTAAAAGGATCTGTAATAACCTCTTGGTGTGTTTAAAGATCATGAGCTAAGAATATTCTACAGCAGAGTATTGAAGAATTTTTCTGATTTAGCATAACATTGAAAATCTGTTGAATATCTGGTTCTGAGACAAAATATTTTCCGTCCCCTGCTCTTTACTTTGTAGCTTTTTATTTGCCTAAACCACTGCCAGATTCCTTGATTTTATCCAGCTTTAATTTTTATATTTTAATTGTAATGTCTTTGTTATTAGTACACAGGAAAGTATACTGCAGCTTTTATTTTGGTCAAGGACTCAAACTATGTAAAAGAAAGGTTGAAAAACTGGTATTTTCTTTCTCTACCAATATAATGAATAAACTCAGTGTCCCCTGAATGGCACCTTTTTCTTTTTCTTTTTTTTTTTTTTTCCTTTTGTAAGAATGAGCTAAGAAAACAATCCTAGTCTAATGGGAAGAATATGAAATCAGAGCATTGTGAATTTGTGAGTGACTGTTCTATTGACCCATAACATATTCACTAACATTAACTAGGCCAAGTGTCATACAAAGCAGTCTCAAGCTTTCTGGCTTCTACACTCCTTTTTCACTTGTTAACCACCTCTGAGACTCAGAGCTCCCTTTGGAGAGGAGTGCTTGACTGTTGGAAGTATCCTCCTCACGAATCAGAAGATATTCAAGATGTGGGTGTTTAATATTCTGAGATCATCTGAAGCTGCCTCAATTGGTCTCAAGAGGGCTGTTAGTGTTTAAGATATCAGTGTCATAATGCCAAACTTGATCTAGGGAGGCACAGTGAGGTCAGAACACCAGAGCAATGGCATGAGTCATTACTGAAATGATGCCTACATAGCTGCTATGGTTAAATGTCCCACTTTTTGTTGGCGTACAATGGTTATCAACAGCGCAAAATCCTACTTACATAGAAGAACAAAACTATTTAATAAGCAGTACTGCTGCTAATTTTTAAATAGGTGATTTATGAGTACTAGGTTAGATTAAGAACCTTAATCTTTCAACACCCTTGAGAATATAATGGAGATAAAACTCTAATGTGGGAAATGAGGTTATGTAGATGTATTGAGGGCTGGAAATGAGATATGAGATCTTAACTTGGTCTATAGTTTATGCTGCATAGGTGGTTTTGTCATAGATGTCTTGAGTCTGAATTTTTCAAGTATTATGGATTTTTTCTTTTACACTCCAGCTGTAGAAATATTTATGAATACTATGTTATATTCACACTTATATCTAGAAAAACATTCAACATTCTGAATAATTCTTTTAGAGAAAACAAAGATGTTATCTGCATCTTGTACTTTGAGGAGATATGGGAATTTTTTCAGCTCCTGGGAGAGATGATTGTTCAGCCATTCAGCCTTCAGAAGAGTTACAAATTTTTTCATCAATTAGCTGAAATAACTCAAACTTCTTAAGACTCATCAGATTTCTCATTCTAATTTGGTCACTGAATTTGCTTATATTGGTATCTTAAACATTACCTACCAAGTTAGCAGATATGGCATGATGACAAAGTAATAAAAAATTAGCGCGTTCATATGGTCAGTTTCTTTCCTAGTTTTTCTCCAGGGCATTGGTCCACTGACTGTACAAATCACACTCATTTTGTCTTACTCCTGGACATTCTATATTCTAAGAGAGCTAGCTGTCTCTGGAGTAAAATGTGAGCATGGTTTAAATGACAGCTTTAAATCATGACTCATAGACATCATCTGTGTTCTTGACAGATGTTAGATATACTGGATATGTACCATATTCTTCTTTTTGGCCAGGAAAAACCTCTGCAACTATTCAAAAACTCTGTCTACACATCCACTAGCTCTTCAATTTGCATTGTAACCGAGATGAAAACAAGATTCTTTACCCCAGCTTTGTGTTTTCAGATAGAGTAAAAAGAGCAAATTGAAAGTTAATAGTATTAATTTTATACTGTTGTGCCTGAGATGAAATGAGATGAGATGGATTGTAAAGAATAGTGAAATGCACACCTTTGAAACCAAGAAGACAGTGGAACAAGTGTTTTGGCTGTATGAGCAGCCATTTAAATATGGTGTACTCCAGAAAGCACTTTGAACACAGCATTCAAAAAACTTCTTATTATGGATTTACAGCATTTGAAAAATGAAACCTGATCCCTTGAAATAAAAATAAGGATACGTATGAATAGCACTTTGGCAGTTCAAGACATTTGGGAGATGACAAACTTTAACTGGATTTGATAGAGTTTTTCTTTTCTCCTCTTTCTACTACAGGGTTATTTTTAAGAGAAAAGAGCAGAAAAGATAAATTTAATACTGATTTTTTTTCAAGACCATTTATTCTGTATTAATGTGACCCCATGCTGCTGTCATGGCCAGTGAGACCTATTATCACATGCTGAATACTATTTGTAAAAGTTACAACTACCTGGGGGCAGCATTAATTATAGCAAGCAGTTTAACCTCAGAAAAGATAAAAATCAATTGGTGAAGCCTGAATGGAAGCCACATGGCTGCCCTTTAATTCATATTAGAAAAACAGAATTTGTCTTCCTAGAACTGGGTACTAACTGTGCGCTTCTAAAAGATAACTATACGCTTTAAAAAGCCCTTTATTTCTGAAATACTAAACAATGGCCAGAATCATTCATGAAGTGTTATGCACAAAAAGATTCTCTACCTTTGTAATCCCCCCCTAAGGGATTTTGTAACTTATCTCACTACAGTTCAGAGCTAACTGTACTGTAACTGCTACTGTAGTTCCTCTACAATAATAAACTAATTGATTGTTTAACTGATTTAGGGAGTTAAGCTAAGGAGTGAAAGACAAGAAATAAATTGTTTTGCTTTGGAATATAGTCTGTTCACGTGTTGAAAGACTAATCACTTGAGAGGACACAAAAACATTTGTGGATAACTACAACAAGGATGGTTGATGAACCAGGTAGGCAGAGTTTTCAGTAGGGGTCTGCAGTTACCAGAGAGCCTAGTCAATCTTGTTGTAATTATAAAAAATAACTCCTTACCAAAGAGCAAGGATAAATTGAAATATGGACCACTGCCTCATTTTTCCCAGGCTTTGGAAGCTGCTATGACTATATTGGCTATATTGAGCTGGGGAAGTAGTGCAAACTTGCCAACACTTGTTACTCATTTAGAGCAGTTTTTTGAACTGAATGAGGATTATTCAAGTGAGGATTAAAACATCAGTATAATATAAACATACATTTTCAGGTGAAATTAAGTATTTTTTTTTATTTTTAGGTTGTGCATTTATCTTTACCTGACCTCTAGCTTGTCTCCTATATGTTGAAATTAATATTTCTATAATTTTGAGCCACAAAATACTGAAATCTGTTTCAAAGGAGATATATGTTGTCTCTTAGCTGGTTTAGAATTGCAGAGCTTAAAAAAAAATTAATTTACACTATAGCATGACTTAGAATTTAATAAAAATTACACAAAAATATCTTTGGGTTTTAGGAAAGTAGTCAAGAGGAGTGGAAAAAATCTATGCAAGATATACTCCTTCTACTTTTTCTATTAAAAATATTTTAATATTTTTTAAGCGATTAGCCTAATTCTAACTTTACATTGTTTTTAAATTGCTCAAATGCAATGATCTTGACCAAGTTATTTTTAATTTACACAGGTGTAACTGAGATTTGAATAAGACTCAGATGTGCACCCATTATTGCTGCTGTATTTGGCAGTAAGTTTTTGTTATTTCTTGACCAAGTTTAAGCAATGAAGCCATCTGATTTTGAAACAGTGAAATATCTTTTGTGTTACTGTTCCTTCCAGCAGCTGTAATAATACCGTGTGACCTGCCATAATTGAACGTATTCGAATTTTCCTGAAATATTGCACTTTCTATATGTCATAATTGTTAACTCTGGTAGAAAAATCTTTCTTCAGTTCTTGAGCTTTGTTGCAATCAGGATCAAGGATCAGACAGCTAAATTATCTTGTTCTCCTTTATATAAAGATTACAAAAATATGAAGAATGGAGACAAATAATATAACAGTATTACTTTGTGCTTCTTTATATATTTGTTTAGTGCTTGTAATCAGTCATTTCAAGCTGAGATATATTCCTTTGAAAATTCCTTCCTATTAGTTTGGCTAGCATTTCATATTTTTTGAAATAAATCTGAAAATAACATTAAAAAAATCACTCATTCTTTCACCTGGATACTCAGAAATACCCTCATCTAACCATGGTGAGTGTAAGCTTTCTTCTTACAATGAAGAGATACCTAACATAAAATCTGTTTTAGATGGTGATTATAAAGGTTATTCAAACTGCTGGTTGTTGATGGATTAAAGTCCAATCATTGTGTGAAAATAGACATTGACACTTCTAAGCAAATGTTTTAATAAAGGTGGAAAGAGATTTCTTCAAGTCCTTCAAAATGATTTTACTTCTAAGTGTAAAAGCCTCATATAATTCTGGTTTAGAAATGGCCTAGGATGTTCAATCTACCCTTACTGCAGTAGGTGGTGAATCAATATTTATCTTCCATATACTTTCTTCAAAGGTATCATGCTTTCAGATGGTTGATACCCTAATTGATTTTAAGTGATTAAAGATACAAGTAGACTGTATGTTCTAGGCTTTCATAAAATATAATAGTGATTATTCCGTATTGATATAATGTTACAAAAAAAAAATCTATAGAACTCTTTGCCATTCTCAAGAATAAAAATATTTTTTTTCATTGAGATGTGACCTTATTGTGCTATGTACTCCTGCAGTTGGTAAGGAACGACATCACAGTCTTCCATGTTGTTCCTCTTATATTATCCCTCCTTCAGAGGGATAACATATCACGTATCACAATTAACTGATTATTCCCATATATTATCTCCTTCATCTAGAGGGGTTACTGTAATTATTTCAAGTGTAAGACACACAGAAATTTGTCTTCCTAGTTAAAATAAAACATTATTTCACAGATACCTATTTCCAACAGCAATGAACTTCCCTTCAATTAGCCTAGACTGAATAGTCTCTGATAACCCTACTGTGAAATTACTGAAAGAGAAGACAGATATCCAGCTTGATTTTGAACGTCATCTCTTCTAGTTGCAGAGAAACCCAAACAACATGTCATTTATCATATCCTAAATTAAACAGCTGGAGAGCTGCTATAATTTTTCAGTGGACTGTGTTGTCATTTGCAAGGTTACTCAGAAATCCTTTGGTAAACGAACCACATGTGTATATGCAGCAACTTTGTTTCCCTACAAAAGCACTCATTGTCCAAATTCTACTTCCTAGCTGATCTACCATTTTTATATTGTATCACAAAATGAAGCCCAGGAGGCTCCCTCTGAATGTCAACAGTTTTTGACTGTGAGGCTGTGTCCTGGTTCTCGGCCGGACAGAGTTCATTTCCTCACACTAGCTGTGAGGGGGCAGAGCCTGGAAGCATGTGGGCATTTCTAGATTATCCTATATCACCTCCTGTAAGTGCCACGGGGTGGAAAAAGGGATTCTCCCTTCTGAGAAGGAGAAGGGTGTGGATTAGGGTCAGGAAGAGAAAGGTGGCCCACAAAGGGTCTGCTCTCATTTTGTCGTTATCTTGAGTGCTGCGTGGTACCACTTTGGTTGGTGAGCATCTTTGCATGTAAATCACCCTAGTTTTGTAGATTTTTGTTATTAACAATGCTGTTACTGTTTGCTTTTTTATCTCGCTGCTGTTTGCCATATATTGCTCTTTGCCTTTTGTCTCTCTCACCAGAGGGAGTGGGAGTAAGGGAGCAGCTTATGGTTTTCATTTTATTGGAAGCTGCAATTAGAATGAGCTGGAATTATTGGAAAGAAGGACAAAGCTGACAAGAGAGTAATTATGTGAAAAGTGAAGGCACTGGGTCCACAGGATGCAGCATATATATTCACTGCAGTTTAGAAACAGCTGAAGACTTCTGAGTGACAGTCAGCTTTATTCTAGAAAATTTATCTCTTTATGTCAGTGTAAGGTAGTGTCAATATTTAGTGTGCTAATGAGAAGTGTATCAATATATGAAATCTAGATTCCATTAAAGTCATCTAAATCTGTGCTCCCCTGAAGCATGTTTGACTTGAGTAGACTTGAATTTATTTGCAGACATTTAATAAGAATGTAGAGAAAAATTAAACGTAACTTTGTCAGGCTTTGGTGTTTGAAACATTGATATAATGTAAATATTTGGTATTTCAAGAATAGCTAGCAACAGACAGGAGCAAAATCTTTCATATGATCTTTCATACGAAAATATATGTTAGTGCAGATAATGTAAAAGATCCACACATCCAAAGACATAATTGTGTCAAATAATACAATAAAACAAAAGTAGTAAATGTAACACAACATAATATAACCTATTGTTTCTAGAACTCAAGTATGCATTTGTTTTTCAATCAATAACAATCTGTGAAAATTGAATAATAATCAATGAAAATGACCAGTTAAGGCATCAATATTCTAATGTTCACATAGTAAATCTTTTACACACATAATAAAGTCTTTGTGGGGTTTCAAAATATTTAGAGCTGGAAACTATTAGTTTAGATTCTGTATTCTTTTCAGTAAACTCCTGGGGGATATATTTAGATTTGCTTGTACTTGGTTCAGCTAAACCACTAATAACTGTGGTTCACGCACCCTCTTTGATCACAGATTTAAGTCGTGTCAGGGCTGATTCATATTGCAGATGAACTGAGGACAAAGAGCTTGCTATTCTGTTTTTGTAGGAGGTATTGAAAGTCCTGTTCACCTTGCCTTGACACTCAAGATTCTGTGCCAGTGAATCCGAAAGTTGCCTTTTTGCATTACTGCAATTCTGAAGCCTAGAAAAGAGTATCCTCAATGTGATAGAGATGCTAATGCATATTTCTGGGTTATTTTTTATTTTCTCCTATTTACTCCGTGTTTTCTGAGTGTCTGCTTCCAACTCATCGCTACAGTGTTTCTTTGGTCACAGACACAAACAACCCCACAAATTTATGAATTTTATTTTCTGCTCATCCAGTTGCTAGAGGATCACAGATGGTTTTTTATCCTGGATATATCTGCAGTCTACCAGTATTTCAGATCATCTTCTCCTTTGATTGCTGTGCAAATTATTGTTCTTTAAGGTGGAAACTTTCAACTTCATCATGGTAATCTTTCAGTTATGAAGTCTGTGTATTCTGAAAATGTCTTTCTTATTGTTTGGGAAAGAAGTCTCTTATTCTTACATTTTTTTCTATTTAAGGCAAGAACACTGAATATCAAAAATTTTGTAATTATAGGTGTTGTAGAGGAGAGACATTTCATGGTTGCTATGCCAGAAAAGTTGGAAAGAAAAACATCATGCTTCAGAGTCTTGATTTAGTCAGAAAAAATTAGAAATTAATTTTTTGATAATTGCCTTAGATACAAGCAATTTTCCTGTCCTACTAAAGAACCTTGTCAGAAGTCTTTCAGAGTTTCTTTCTCATTTATATTCTGTTGCATCCCCTTATTTACAGTTCCATTATTTTAATTCACCTTTCAAGCAGAAGTTCAGTTGCAAATATATGTTCCAAATGCATCTTGTTGACCTTTCCAAGACTCATGAATAGATGGTGCTGTCAGTCAGATATACTTTAATGATAAAGATTGCCAATTGGTCCTAGAAAACTCTACTAGGACAGAGGATCTTGACCATCATGGAGCAGCATGATGCAAAATCTTCCCAGGGAGTTTTTGGGTCATACTGTTAGAAATGGGAATTTCAGAATGGAAGTAATGCGTCTGTCAGCACAAATAATGGTAGTCCAAATTGTGGGAGTTTGTTTGTGTTTTTTTTTTAATTAGTGTTTTGTAGAGGCTGAGTTACAAATAACTTGTACAATAATTAGTTCTGAAACAAAGACCTTTTATTTATTCATCAGCTTCAGTACCAGATGGATATTGACCCTTTATAACTCTCATATCCTTGGAAACACTGAACTAAAGAACACAATAGATAAGGTGTATTTTTTTCCCTAGCATGACAACTTACATTTGAATAAGAGTTTGCAACAAAGAGTTCTCTCGTGATGTCTAAACCTATCAAAATAAATTAATGAAGAGGTTTCTGAGTTTGCAAAGACTATTTTTTAAGAAACTACATAGTATTTAGACAAGATTTATTAAAACTTTGGTTGAAATGACAGCTCAACATCCGCTTCAAAGTAAGTTCAATTAAATTAGCATTCCATCACAGGATATTAGTTTCATGGTGCAGAGAGAAATTATAGGCTGATATTTGCATATATGGAAATATATAAGAGGAATGAAGCATATAGAAAGAGGAGAAAGCAGCAGTAATTATAAAATTATGTTGTTGTTATAAGTATCAGGCAAAATAAAATAATTTTTTAAGTGGCTTAACTGAAAAATATGTCAACTCACTGCTGAAAGATCAAAAATTGCCTTGCTATACCATCTTATTTTCCTCTGTCTTGGTTTTCTTAGATTATTAATGTCCCGGTAAAAATGAAAAAAAAAACATCAGAACTCCCCAACCCATCACCTTCAAAGTGAAATACAGCAAAAACACCCTAGAAAATACAAAGATATAAAGCTTTCAAGAAAACAAGAGAAGTTTTATAATTACTTTCTTCTTTTTTTTTTTTTTTCCAGAAAAAAGGAATGAAGACCAAAAGTGTTTAATGTCTTGCATGACAATTTCCAAGTGTTTAGGTGGGATTTATCTCACTAAGTATAGAGTTGAGATGTGTCTATCCAAGCTTTTTATGCAGCTCTTTCTTCATAGTCAATAAAATCTGGTTGATATAGTCAATGGAGATAAGGACTTGATGGCTGTAAAACAGGCATTAAAATTGTTCAGCATATCTGCTTCTTTTTATCCACTGCTAAGAGACATTAGATAACTAAACTGTTTCTTTTTAACGCATGTAAGGTTTGTTTTCTAGGATGAAACTTGGACATCTGGATTTATACCAGCAATTATTATTGTTTGTTTCCTTTTTTTTGTGCCTTGATGTTTTTACTTGCCAAAAGTATTTCTCATAATTATGTTTTTTAAACTCTCTAGGACAAATGGATGCAAAGTGCTACAGAATAGTAAAAGTTTGCCTTAGATTGGGAGCCATTGAAGTATATGTAGTTTTTAAATTGATCTGTGATATTAGGAACAGACTCTCCATTCCCAGAGTAGCCTCCCAATATACTTTGATGTGATCTCTAAGCCAGCTTCCACTTTAAAAATATATGAAGACTGAATGACTGAAATAAAATATAGAATTTTTACAGGGAAATGAAACAAGCAGCTGCTGATACTCATATTTCAGGAATATACAACATGATAAGACAACATACTAAATCTAAGTATTCTTACAATATCTCAAATACATGCAATAAAGTTTGTCATGGTGTCAAAATGTTCCAGCTCTCATTTCTAACCTCTTTGCAATTATTGAAAATCTTGAGCTAATTTTTATCATCCTGGAAAAGATTAATTCTATTTATGTGCTGAAAAATTGAGCTGACCAATAGCAGAGACCTTATTCCTTTCTTTCATGTTGTTTACACTATATTCAACCTAAGAATGAAGGAATTGCAGGGAGAAATAGGATGCAAGGTATTAAAAACTAAACATATAGAAACACTCAAGGTCAGGTTGGACAGAGTTTTGAAAATCTTTATCTAGTTGAAGATGTCTCAGAGTATTGCAGGGGAGGTTAGACTAGCTGACATTTAATGTTTCTCTCCAATCAAAAGCATTCTATGATTCTATGAAAAATTAATAATTCAGCATAAAATGAATGTAAAGTCTCAAACAACT
This sequence comes from Polioptila caerulea, assembly GCA_013397295.1. Classification (NCBI taxonomy): domain Eukaryota; kingdom Metazoa; phylum Chordata; class Aves; order Passeriformes; family Certhiidae; genus Polioptila; species Polioptila caerulea. The sequence continues at coordinate 34,972 of VYXF01000778.1, read as the reverse complement.
TTACTAAATTAATTCTAACAGTGTGGCATGTGGATATGACAAAAACAATGGCATAAAAATATGGTATAAATGTATATCCTGAACTGTATTTAAGAGAAACAGTGATACTTTTCTCATTTCTAAAATCATCATCTAAGTCCCTAAGATCCTGAAGGAATTTTAAATTTTACATCTCTGTCTGAGATGAATAAAAATGTATCCTTTGCTGAGCTGTGCAACAATTTGAGAGGGGTCTGAAAAATCCATTTTAATGGTTTTTTACCATTTTATTACTAGGTTGATTGCTGTGAATTTCAGATCTCATTCAATATAAGTAGAAAGGAAGTATATAATTCAATGTTTGAATGTATTTCACTACTCATCAGCACATCCCTTTTTCGGCCTTATGTTTTTGAGTCATTCAGTGTTTATGTAGCCTTTTTAATGGGATCCAGTGCCTGTGTAACAATTTAAGACCTCGCATTCAAGGCTTCCAGTGACATCATGTTACACCTTTGGTGCTCAGTTGCAATGAAAAATAAAGACATTTATTCATTGGTCTGTTTCTTTTCCTGTTTAGAAAAATGGAAGAAAATTATTCTGCTCCGAAGTAATGTGGTGTATTACATGAGTGTGATATCAGTTTGATAGCAGTGGGAGTTACAGGTGTGACTTATTTTAGAATACTGCAGAAGTTTCCTCTATGACCAATAGAAATGCTGGCCAAAACCTAGCCACTCAGCTGTAGCAGTAACCCTCTGGTGATAACCATAGGTAAGAAGGGGAAGAAAATCTTGTTCACAACTGCAGTCAAAGGTGAGGAGTGAGAGTATGTGAGAGAAACAGTCCTGACACCAAGGTCAATGAAGAAGCAGGGGAAGGAGGTGTTCCAGGCACTGGAGCAGAGATTGCCCAGCTCATGGTGACGACCATGGAGCAGCAGGCTGTCCCCCTCCCGCTCATGGAGGGCTCCACACTGGAGCAAGTGGATACATCCAATGGAGACTAGGACCCCATGGAGCAGGCTGCTGGCAGGATCTATGCCCTGGGGAGACAGGAGCCCATATTGGAGCAGTTTTGCTGGCAGGACTCATGACTCTACAGGGGATCCACACTGAAGCAATTTGTTCCTGAAGGATGGCACCCCACGGAAGGGACCCATGCTAGGGCAGTTCACGAAAAACTGCAGCCCATGAGAAGGACTCAAGTTGGAGGAATTCATAGAGAACTGTCTCCTATGGGAGAGACATGGCAAAGACAACATGGAATGAACTGACCACAACCCCCAGTCCCTGTCTCCCTGTGCCTCTCTGGTGGGAAGGAGGTAGAGAAATCCTGAGTTAAGTTGGGCCCATGAATAAGAGAGGGGTGGAAATAAGGTGTTGTATGATTTGGTTTTATTTCTGATTACCCTACTCTGACTTTTGATTGGTAATAAATTAGANATGGGAGAGACATGGCAAAGACAACATGGAATGAACTGACCACAACCCCCAGTCCCTGTCTCCCTGTGCCTCTCTGGTGGGAAGGAGGTAGAGAAATCCTGAGTTAAGTTGGGCCCATGAATAAGAGAGGGGTGGAAATAAGGTGTTGTATGATTTGGTTTTATTTCTGATTACCCTACTCTGACTTTTGATTGGTAATAAATTAGATTAATTTCCCCAAATTGAGTCTGTTTTGCTCATGATAGTAATTGGTGAGTGATCCCTCCCTGTCCTAATCTTGACCAACGAGCCTTGTGTGTTTTTCTGCTTGTCCAGTTGAGGAGTGGGAGGGATAGAGAAGCTTCAGGGGCACCTAGCATCTAGCCAAGATCAACCCACCATGTGTGGCTTTGCTGTTACAGTCTAACTCTAAAGGTGTGATCAAATTCCTAAAAACTGTCTACATGGTTTCTTTTAAAATGTTTCCACTGTCCAAGATAATTGCATTAAATAATTAGATGTTTTTTCTAGACCTTATTATTAAGTTTCAGAATGAAGTCTGTCTTGCTGAACCAAAAATTGATAGAATTCTGACTAATATATGTATTGTTTTATATATATTAATTTCTTATATAGATATATATATATATGTATGTGATCACAAGTAGCCAATCTGCTTTGACACTGATAAAGAAAATTCTCTTACTGGAGATCTTTTTCATCATGTTAGAGGATCTTTCATTGCAGCTGCTGCCTAAATCAATTTCCAGATTTGAGAATGTGAAGATGTATCACTATAATTAGACCTATAAATATGTGGAAAGTTTAGCATCCCCATTTCTTTTCTGTAATAGAAGTTTGGGGCTACAGTGCTTTAAAAAATTATTATAATTTTTTTTCCAGTTAAATGAGATAAAAATGAAATAGTACAATGTTTTAAATACACTGAGTTTTTTTGATGTTCCAAAGTCTTGGTTCTGCTTTTAACAATATTATATGTTGTATATATAGAGAATAGAGGTAATATATAGGTATAATAGAGAAGTGGTTAATGTTATTTTGCTTATTTTCCTGCTGAAGTTTTACCTTTAGAAAATGTTGCATTTTGTAGAAGGAAAAGAGCAAAGTAGTAGCACTTATTGGAAAAGATGGGAAATGCCTTGATTTTTACTGTATGTTTCCTATGCATAAAATGTAAAAGAGGGAGAAAGGAGGAAACTTTCTTCTTCGCATAGCAAAGTGAAGTACTTAATTTAAAATTTTTATTATAAGATTTTTCATAAATGACTGTTTTTATATGCATTTTAAATTAAATCAGATTATTGATGAGTGCTAACACTAGAAACTTCTAGTAATGTTTCTAAAATTAATGTTTTCCTAATGAAAATAAAAGCTGGCACTGGGAATATTTGCAGGTTTATATCAAAGAAACTACTTTCACTTCATTCACATACACTTTGCAAGCAATATTAGCAACTTCAGGTGTGGAATAAAGAAACAGTCAATTAAAAAACCACCATCTTCATCCCCCACCTCCCAGTATTTCTATAAATGACTAGAAACTAGGTATACATTAGAAAAAGATCTCTTGGTCAATGGCAGTTTTCTCTTTTTTAAAGATCTGAAGCCCAGGCAAGGGAAGAAAAAAATGCCTCTAACTTTTTTAGAGAGTTTGGATAAAATTATTTGGTTTTGAGCCAGAATTGTTGTCCATAGGGTTGAGCAAACATGCTGTGTTGTGCACTTGCTTTTCCACCCATCTAAACTAGAATGTAGTGTAGCTCTTACTCTGTATTCACAAGTTTCACTGCAAAGGAAACCTTAGTGCACAAAGAGATGATGCATGTCCAGTTTTCTTTCTGGCATGCACCTTGGATGATTCCAGATGACATACTTATAGATGGCAAGATTGTAGAGCACGCCTGCCCTGTGGTTTGATGTGATCACTATAAATTTTAAGCAGTTTGGATCAGGTGAATTTTATCTGTCATTCAACTTTTATTCTTGAATAGTTTCATCATGAATTTCAGGAGCACTGGGTAACTGCAACCTACAGGGAAAAAACCAGACTTGTCATGCATGGGCATGATGATGGACCAACACTTTCCACGCATTTATATTCAATGATTCATTAATAGAGATTACTCAAAAGTTGGTCATATATATTTCAGTTATACTCAACTAGCATTACTTCAATTTTTGTTTGGTTTTTTGATGACTGGTTTTATTTAAAAGAAAAATTGGTTTTGGGTTGTTCATGTTTGCTTGCAGTGCTGGTTTGCATCTCATGAAATTGCTAGGTAAGATTTATATGAAAGAAGTTTTAGATCTGTCTTTGTGTAACACAGTAAACATACCAGGGAAAATTGAGAAGAGATATGAGATAAATCCCATTTATGTGAGAGAAGCTAGACAGGTCCAAGATTTGGGAAAAGCAAGGACCCAGTAAAAGCATCAAGTTCCCCAGCCACATCATCCAAGACCAAAAAAACAAGGATCTGGGAGGATGAAGAACCACTCACTGTGGGAGGAGATAAGATTAAAGAACAGCTAAGGAACCTGAAGGAGCACAGATCCATGACACCAGGCAAGATGCAGCTGTGGGTCCCAAGAAAACTGGCTGATGAAGTAGCTAAGCCATTATCCATCATATTTACAAAATCATAGCAATCTGTTGACATTCAATTGACTGGAAAAGGGGACATGTAACCCCTCCCTCTTGAAATGAAATAAATTCAATTATTTTATTTATTTTAATTAATTACAAGTAATTTTAAAATTAATTTTTAAAATAGATGAATTTTTTGCCTTTTCTTTTTTCAAAAAATTCTCCTTAAAAAAAAAAAAAAAAGAAAAGAAAGAAAGAAAAGGAAGACCCAGAGAATGACAGGCCAGTCAGTCTGGGCTGCAAGCACACATTTCTGGGTCATGCCAGTTTTTCATCTACCAGTAGTTCAGAGTCCTCCTCCTCAGGGCTGCTCTCAATCCACATGAATTCCAACACGGTCAAATATAGGTTCCTGCTCCTGGGTTGGTGCAATCCTAAACACAGACACAGGCTGGCCAATGAATGCATTGAGAGCAGCCCAGGGGAGGAGGACTCTGAACCATTGGTGGATGAAAAATTTGGCATGACCCAGAAATGTGTGTTTGCAGCCTAGAAAGTCACCCATATCCTGTGCTGCATGAAAAGCAGTGTGATCAGCACACTGAAAGAGATGATTCTGCCCCTCTACTCTGCACTCATGAGGGCCCACCTGGGTCTCAGCTCAGGTGTATGGCTCTGGGACCCCCAAAATAGTAAGGACTATTTTGGACCTGGTGAAGGGAGTCCAGCAGAAGTCCATGAAGATGATCAGAGGGCTGGACCAGCTTTCCTATGGAGAAGTGTTGGGGTTGTTCAGGCTGAAGACAAGAAGACTCCAGGGGAACCTTACTGTGACCTCTCAGTACATAAAAGAGACCTACAAAAAAGCTCAAGAAGGACTTATGAAATGGGTAGGTAGTCATAGGACAAGGGGAAATGGCTTCAAACTTAGGAAGAAAATCTGTACTGTGAGGGTGGTGAGGAAAAGAAGAGGTTGCCTGGAGAAGTTGTGGATGAAACTCCATTCACATTCCTTTAAGAGTTCAAAAGCAGGTTGGATGGGGCTTTGAGAAACCCAGTCTAGTGGAAGGTGTTCCTGTCAATGTGGGGGTTTGGAGCTAGATGATCTTTGAGGTCCCTTCCACCCCAACCCATTCTATGATTCTGTGAATCTAAAGAAAGAAAACAAAAAAGGTAAATTCTGAGTGGATCCAAATTTCTTACTGAGCATGCCTGAGATCCATCATTGTAATTTAAATATCAGCATCAGTCTGTTTAGATCAGCAGACAGGTAAAAGGCAGCTGGTAAAGGCATAATGTATTAGCTTTAACAGTAGCACAGAAATAGTGGCAATGAACTAGGGAAATTGCTTTAGATGATCACCAATAATTTTAATTGATGAAGAAAACTCATCCAGTGGAAAAAGCTAATTGGCAAACTAGCAAGTAAAAGTGATTTAATGTGTTCTATGGATCAGAAAATAGGACCTGGCACGGAGTATTGACTATTAGTGCAGCTGTTGTGAAGATGATCTGCATTGGAAAATTGAACTGAAAAAAGCACCAGAGAATAAAAGTTTTGTGACAAATATCACTGTATTTTCTGCAAGAAGTTTAGGATTTTTGTCCTCTTGAAGTTACCACTACTCATATAGCAAATCATTGTGAAAGCAGTGTAAGAGTCAATGAGAACATATGGGATTTGTGAGAATGCAAAATATTAAACTAACTGCAAAAAAATATAAGTAAGACCCATCCTGTCTGATACTCAGTCAAGACATCTCTGTTCTCCTTTTGTTAAGACACTAACAAGATGAAGACACTGAAAAGGAGTAACTATACAGATGAATGAAAATAAATTAATTGAAAATGATCTTTATAATTTATTTTATAGAAATCAGTGTCCAGCTGGAAAAAAGTAAAAAGGTCAATGTCACAAAACACTTGCACACTTTCTAGGCTCATGAGACACAGAAGAGATTCTAAAACAAAACTTTGAGATGTGACTGGAGGTGTTACCTTCCAGTGAGATAGATGTAAATGCTTCCTAAATATATTAATATTAGTAGCAGATAAAAATATCTATTTTTTTAACATTGCACAATGAAGAGTAGGACTTCTTACCCACATTCAGATATGCTAAAGTTGAGTTCCTAATACCTCTTTCTTCCTTGCTATAGGAAGATACTGAACATACAATGGATGTCTAGCTCAAAGTGTGATGCCTCAGCTTTATGTTGATAAAGCTAAATGAGATGTATCCCACATTTGGTGCTACATTTTTGTGTAATTAAAGACATTCAGATATTTTTCATTATTTGACAGTTTTTAGGAAGTCTGGTGAATTCAATGGGTACATTTGACTAATATTTAGTAGTGAAATGTGGCTTTATCTCTTCTTTTCCCTCTTATGAGGTAAACCCTGAACATGATTGTTTGAAATATTAGACTACTCAAGATGGATCATAAACTATGAACTATATCAGAGAGTTGAATCTTTATATTTTGTTGCTATGAGCTAGCTAGTTGCTAATAATGTTTGAGGTTGCTTAGAAAGAAACTTCATTTTTCAGCTATGATTATCAATTTATATTTTATGACTGAATTTATAAGTCAGATGTGTTATTTTATGCAAAACTAGCCATGCTTAACTGGCAACTGAAACAATAAACTGAGACTGTGCATGTATGCAGAGTATCAGCACAATTTCTAATGTGTCAGGTTCTACACTGGGTAGAGCACCTGGATGAAAGGGAAATGGATGGTTGATGACTAGCTTGGCATTTTAGCTGAGATTTAGAGAGTCCAGAGCAAGAACCAGTTTATAAATGCCAAAATCACTTACAGTATAAGAACAAATGTATAAGTTCAAGTCAAATATTTTTCCTTCTACTGCTGACTATGTGCTATAAACCTTTCACCCCACCAGGACTGTAGAATAAATATAGTGTTTAATGAGACATACTATCCTAAAAAACTATCTAGCATGTGTTCTGTGCAAAAGGAAGTAATTAAGACCTGCATATTTTGAAACAGCTAACTGAATTTCAAATTGGACATTCTAATAATTAATTGATATCTCCAATATGTTTATTGACTTTCAGTACTTCACAGTTACTCGAAATGATATAGCTGATTGATGATGAAAGTCAATTTCTGCCATCTTATATAAAATAGCATCTAATTTTAGTTCTGCCACATTGAAAGACATCCTGTGGAACAAATACTTGCCAATAAAGGTGTCAGGAGCTAGCTCAATGTCTTTTTATTTGTTTATAACATGAGATTGGAGAGGATACAGGCATTTACTACTGGCTTTATATTCATCTGATCTGTTGTACCTGTGGTTGGCTATCAGGTAATCCAAGTCACTGTTTGCCTTTAAAATCCTCTGTTAAACTGGCTTGATTTGATTTAATCTTGATTTATTTGGAAGATCATTGATTTTGCTTTACTGTGGAACTTTTGTCTCCAAACTTCTCAGTGCTTTGATCTGGGTTTGCTGTTAAAAAGCCCTTTTGTAAAATACAGTTATGGTTAAAAAAACATTGCTTAGAGGTCACCTGAACACTTCATAACATGACATTTTTTCTGTAAAAGTACTATGTGAGAAATAAACAGCAATACCAGAAGAAAAATGTCCTTTTAAAAAGCACAAGCCTGCTACACAAGATAAGCAGAGGGGATAATGAATGTTATAAACCCTGAAAATTACTACTCATTTTAGAAAAGTTTTATGTCACAGAGTAAAAAAAAAGTAGATTAAAAGAACAGACTGATTTGTGTACAGAAAACTGTAATCCTTTCCCCTGTTAAAAGAAAAACTAACTTGAATTTTAACAATTAACTTGTGTTTCTCTACGAAGAGGAACTTTCCTATATTGTTGTTCAGGCTACCAAGTATCACCTATCAGAAGATCATTAGGGATGTTACTTTACTACAGCACACATTTTTTTGAGGTCTTCAGCTAACCAATAGGTAATACTGAGTGGATAGGATTTATTTAGATGACCAGAATTCAGTCTATAGGAAGAAGGAATAGTGGTAAAAATTCAACTGGAGCAAAAATATAGCTGAGAAAGTCCAGAAGAGGTGAGGATAAGAAAGGATATCTTCGAGGATAAGAATGTTCGTTCAACTGCCTTTTGAATTCAGTCCTTAGCATCTTTCTTGTCAGTGCCAAGGGTTTGCAGTGGTACAGCATTTGGCCTCTAAGGCAAGTAATCCCAAACCAATTTCAAACACCACTGTCAGACACCAATGAATCAAATTTTCCAGTCCTTCATCAAACAGCACTCCTTAGGTTTCTTCCAGAGTTTTCCAGCCAATGGCTGTGAAATTTGACCTCATAGACTAAAGTACTGGTTAAGGAAGTCAGCTGTTTTGTTTTGCCTTGTTTTAATTTCATTTTTCATAAAATAATCTCCCCTGTGTTAATGTGACATGACTTATGCTGAACTGTGATCCTACTTAGGTGGGTCCAGTCTCTGTACACACGTATATATCATTTCAAAGGCTCACAAAATGAAAAAAAAAAAATTTTGTGAGTAAAAACAAAGGAAATTATGCATCTAAACTTTCACATTCCCAGAAAGGCTAGAATTACACATTATTAAATGCAGAAGAGGCATTGTGAAAAAACAAAATTTTGTAGACCTTGAATTCTTATCTCAACAATGACTTCTTCTAAAAGCTTGTCCTGAAATTTTTGTCTCTGTTTGTCTTTGAGTTCTTCTGCCAGCTGTCAGAGAGAGAGAGGCTGCTGCTCTTTATCCTCAGTACAGAAATGGAGACACATCTTTATGCAGACATTATTTGCCTCAACTTTTATTAGGTACTAGAATATCCAGAAAAAGTTGTGAGTGCCAGTTCCTCTCTGATGGCTATTCAGAGTATAAAAAAGGATGGATGTTAAATCTTAAGGAAGTTAAAATCCTGTCAGATGATTCTAATCAAACTAGTAATCAAATATATATGTAAAAGGAAAAGCAATATGATTCTTTGGTTGTATTTTATTTTTCATTTAAAAGACAAAGTTTTTAAGAATAAATCTGTTTTTTCAGTGTTCAAATATTTTCCTCAGGCAGATGTCTGCAAGCCTAGATTAAGACAAAATAAAGCATACAGACCTGTGTTGCACCTGTAGCCGAAGTGTCAGACCCAGCTGAAAACTAAACTTCTACAAAAAAAGAAAGATAAAATAAGCAGATGAACCCAACAACAGGGCAGATTAACAAGACGTATGATAGGCAGCTGTGGGACTTAAAGGTCATCCCTAAACATGAAGCGCATTTACCCTTTTAGCTACAGTGCTGTGGTCTTGTTCAGGCAACAAGCCCTTGAGATTTCACAGTTATCCGTCTACGTTGAGTTACATTGCTAATTTAAATGCCTAGTGATTATGCTGTGTTATGATATCAATTGAAAGGTCAATGAATTCAGGAAATTACTTTCTTATATCTGATACGACAGTCTTTTTGCGATTTTCAACAAAAAATGGGTAGTTGATTACTTTCCATATCACATAAGATAAAAATCAGAGAATATAAGGATAATATTCACAGAAAGATATGATGTACTCACTACAGGTTTTAAAAACACAATATTAATGAATGAAAACAAAAAATAATTGAGGCTCTCTTATAGTAAACATTAACTCTACTTCATATATAGGACAAGGCAAATAAAAATTATAAAATTGGTTTAAAAGCTCTCTGGTTCCTACATATCATTTTTGTCTGCATTTTAGAAGGCATTTCTATGTAAAGAAATATGGAGAAATGTATTAATACAATGTTTACAAATATTTGCTTAAATCCAGATGGATGTTTACTTGACTGTTTCCAACCTGCTTTTTTTTCTTTTGGCAAACTTTAAATATTTACAGGAACAATTTTTTCTCATAGGGATGCTTGGGGAATACCATTTTTCTGTAGATACCTACTCATATGAGAAGAAAGACATTCACACATGAACATATGTATTTGTTATTTGCTGTTTGCTATTCTCTTATCCTCTTTTTTGGAGTCAGCTATATCAAGAGTAGAAACGATAGTATGTGATGGTGATGACTAGATATGTATAGAAAATTTTAAGTAGCTATGAAAAGCAATTGTTCATATTTATTGTCCACTGAAAAATTAAAAATAAGAAATTTAGAGAAACCTAAATAATGAAAGAAACCCATTAGTAATCAAAGGCAAAATGGGCCATTGTCTACTCTGATGATTTATTTATTTTAAAGAGCTTTTTGCAAATCAATTTGTTTCTTTCATATAGAGTTTTTCTGATTTGGTCCTTTTAGAGCATTGGGTTTGGCAACCACTGTAAAAAATGGTGACATTGTGAGTTCACATCAGATATTCTATGAAGATCTAGTGTGGAAATAATTTTATGTGGAAAGTGAACAATACGTGATTTACTATTCTAATTCATTTTTAGAGGTTAAAACTTATTTACACATGAACCAATCCATTCTTTAGTTACAGTTCCTTTCTCAGAATTCCCATATAAAACAATTTGTGTCACTTAAGAACTCAAACTTAGAAGAAGCTAGGCTTTTAAGATCAGATCTAACTAAGCATTTAAATTATGCCCTTAATTTAAACATGAATAATCACTGATTATCACTTTGCTGCATGCAGCCTTGAAATATTATTTTATTTCTCTCTTTTTTTTTTTTTCTTCCACAAAAATTCAATTCAAAATTTGCCATAGGTTTTTTATGTGATATTAAGTTTGTGAGTCTACTTTTTTGACCATTGTTTTCAGGGTAGCCTTTTTAATGGTTTGTGCTGCTATTGTTCTCTATAATCTGTATACTATTTCACATAAATTACGTTAAGAAAGCCTTTCTTTATGGGTTGTTTAGTGTTTTATTCAGGTGTTTTTGTTCTTCATGCAATATCCCTTCATCAGAAAGTGGAAGAAAGCATAAAAACAAATGTCCTCCAACAGGGGCCAAATGAACATACTGAAACAAGAAAGTAGTGAAAAATAAGTAGTACGAAATTATGACACTATCGAATTATATATCTTTATTGATTTGGTTTGATTTGGTCTCAGATGTAAGCTTCTTATTTTCTTTGATCTGATCCATTCACTTATGAGCTGATTTCTATTCAAACCTGCAATGGTGAAAATGCCCCTCAAATCTGAAGGTATTTGACAAAGCTAGCTCTGTCATCCAGTGTTTTTCACCTCCTAATTCTTAACTCCAAAGCCACCAAATTTGAAGAGAGGGAGGAACACTCAAGAAAACAGTGATTTTAAAATATTTTGATCTTGAAAATTGTAATGTAAAATTTACCTCTTGATAGGAGGAATGAGACATAAATGATGCATATATGTAATTGAACACTCCAACATAAAGATCTGTCTTGAAATATTTCTCTCTCATTATCAACTCTCACTGTAGACTTTACTTTCTCAGTAGTGAAGTGTTTTAAGAAGAAAAAAGAATTTTCCAGAGGAGCTGTACATGCCACCAGTATTTGCATCCAAGAGCTAATATAAGTCATAGAATGATAGCTAGAAATGTAATGCTATAAGTACTAGCAATTCTGACTGATAAACAGTTCTAAACTAATTTTATCTGGCTTATGTTAGTAATAATCAATTCATTATAGTAATTCACTGAAAATGCCCATCATTTGAAAGTGTGAAATATGTGTGGCACATGTTTACAAACTCAAAGTCAACTGGTTTACAGTGGTAATTAATTTCAATTGAACTTTATGTCAGGTAAACTACCTGTTGAAAAGTGAAATTTGAGTTGCAAACAAATGCAGCAACAGCACAACTTTTATTGTATTCTGTAAAGAGACATTGCTAGTACCTAACAGATGCTTTCATCCACACATTGAAGATTCCCAGATCTCTGCAATGCCAACGTTAAACCTTTAGATCATAGAACTATTTGTGAACTTGACTATATATTTATGACTAATGAAACAAGAATACTGAATTCTCAGGCTATTCAAGGTATAGAAAGTAGAAACAAAACATACACCTTCCCTGAACTTTCCTGGTGTTGGCTGGATGTTTTAATTGACCTTGCAACTGAAATCATCCTAGTCGTTTCCAGTACACGATCACGAGATGGAGAAATCACACCTATTTCTATGTTGAACAATACAAATTCTCCATTAACTCTCCCCAAAACATTGAAATTTCTCAGGTAGAGAGATGCTTGTCTGCCTCAGAGCTATGATGACTGAATACACAGTATATTTAACCTGCACTGAGCCTCTGTCAAAGCATCTATCTGTCAGACTTCTCTGGCCCTTGTTTTCAGCATTGCTTTCACAGAGAACCAGTATTTTCTGCAGGCAGGATTTTTCACCCATATAATGCCTTGTGTTTCCAGAGGTCTTGACTTTCACAGTGTTTGGGGTGCTATACTGTGTCATTAGAAACATTTTAACAAAATGTTAAAAATTTTAACAAAATGTAGACAAAATTACACCGTTTTCTGTACAGAACATGGAACAGTTCCATGGAACAATTTCTAGTAACAGAATCTCGTAAAATTCATTTTTTGTGCCATGCAATATTTTGTAATGTCTTGTAAATATACCATGATGGCATTTAAATTTATATATAGGTGTTAAGATGACATTTGTTTCTTCACAAATCATGCCTTTATAACCCTTGAATCTGAACACATGATCTTGGTTATACCTTTTAGTATAGGGAATCCTTCATGACTTTTGTTAGATTAGAGCCCTTAAGGGCTCTTATGAAAAGGTTAAGCACTTCAGACCAAGTCATAACCTCAGCCCTGACTTCCAGATGAAACTATTTCTTTGAATTAAATAACTTATTTATTTTTAATTTTTTAAAAAAATTTTATGCTCTTTTTGAATCTTAATTGCTGCTTTTCTTAGTAAATTTTTATTTAGTGATTAAATACTGAAATGAGTTAATGGCTTTCATTTTGATAAATTATCTCATTATAAGTATATAGCTACATCATCTAGCATAGGCAAAAAAGTGATGGCAAATAATATGAATACTCAAAATGTACTTTTATAGTGAAATTCAGTTTTTAGAAAATCGTATCTATTTTGCTAGAGGCAGCATTGCAGAGACAGAGAAAAAATTCACAAAAAGAAAAATTCTGGAAGTAGAAGTATCACCTCTGAATACTGGCATTTCTTTCACAATTGTTTATAATATGTTATGATCTGAAATGGTGATAACCATAGTAATTTTTATTAGGTCATGTTTCTTGTGAAAAACCAGCTTAAAATGTGAATGTTAACATGGCAGATAACTGGGTGCATATGCGTCTGAAAATACTGATAAAACCTGAACTGAACAAAAGCAGCACATTCTGTATCCTCCAGCTGACAAGTGACATAAGACAGAACTGCAAGCCAGGAAAATGGTCATATATTGTGTCTCTGCACACTGACTATTGAGACTTAGGAAGAAATGTTCTCTCAGAGTCGGTAAATACCTTGATTGAAGGAAAAATCTTGGACATGGGTGAAGACCACGGAAATCAGAGTACTGTATACAGACAAACGCCAGGGGATATCCTGGGACTTTGTAAGGTAATACACAAGGCTGCTCACTGTGAGCAGCAGCATGGCTATAACCAACATGAATTTCTGCCCAACATTCCTGGACAAATAGAGATGCCCCTGCAGGAAAAGCATGTCAAGACCTACTGAACATATGGCTGGAGGGGAGTGACTAAGTGAGGGAGTGAGTAAGAGTGGAGTAAAAGCTCTCATCTTGGTTCTTAAATAAACCAGCCCCAGGATCTTTAACCACTGGGGTTGCCATTTATTCTATCCTTGTCTGTAACACGTTTGATTCACCTTAGCTAACTAGATACCTACCTCATCATTATTTCCAATAGGTCAGACTCCTGTGCCCAAATGTCCTTGTTTTGACTACTCAAAACAACAGGTTCAGATATGTCTGATGCAAGACAAACTGGTTACACCCATGGTGATATCATTAGTCATTCAAATATATGAAATTATGAGCTTTGAGAGAGATAGTATTGGAACTGCTCACAGCCTGAAAGACAAGGCATTTGCCCCTTGCTGTAATTCATTAATTTCCATCTGAAATTAAAATTAGGAACTTTTCAGATATTTAATTCAGACAAGAGTTTTCTGAAAAATCTGTGCCTTCCCAAAATGCAAAATATTATTGCTGTAATTTGAAATATGGTCAGATATAAAAATCTGGATTGGGGGTGCTGGTAGACAACAAATTGACCATGATTCAGCAATATATATGTAGGGCAACATTTTACTCATTCAGAGCTTTCGCTGGAGCTCAGGAACTGGCTGCTGCATGAAGAGCTGGTTCTCTGTAAGAGGGAAAATTATGCTTCTTGGATCTGGTCCAAAAATGGTCCTGAAAGCAATAGTAATTTTACCATTTATTTTGATGAAATAACATTAGACTCTTAAGCAGTGCAGATTTTAATTCAGTGTCCTGTTTAATTCTGTGTCCAATGAAGTGTCTAAATGGGAATTCAGCCTTGGTTTCGGGGTTTTAAAGAAGCAATGTTGCGCTCTCAAGGCTCACAGCTTTAACACTTCTCCTGTCTCGTTTCATTCCAGTCAGTTATGTAGATTACCAACATCAAAATTGCTCACTACTAGAATGTTCTTGCAAAACTCATAGAGGAAAAAAACCAACATGTTGGCAACAAATGGTGCTATTGACACAGTAAGTGGCACTCAAATCGCTGGGTGAGCACTAATTCAGAGACTATACATTATATGACACTTCTTTGGGGATGTTTGCCCTTTATTGCAATGCAACAAGACTGTAATCATTGTTATTATCTTAAATGCATAAAGAAGGGTTAATTAAGGGCTTGATTCTAATTATATATCAGGTGCTTCAGAGAGCAACCCTTCAAATACTGAATAAGTGAGAGTAAATTGTGAACAGTATTGCTTTACTCTAACTTCTACAGTGATTCCACTTGACCAGTTGCACTCAGAGTTTAGAATAAGGCCCTTCGTTTTATCACAGAGCCGGTTTTGTTCTAAAGGAACTAGGACACCAACTTAATTATGACCCAAAGTAAGCTGCTTACTGCTCTCTGAAATAAATCTCTCCATTCTTTCCTTACTTATAGTGACACTGTATTCTGATAAAGTCCCTTCACACTACCTCAGGTAGGGTGCAATTCAGTGTAATTTGATATGAAGTAATGCTATATTTCAGTATATACACATACACTTTGACTTTCAATTATTTTTGAAGAGTGTTGGCCATCTTCGTGTTTAGGAATAGAAAATATTTTTTTTTAATAAAGTGGCATTTTGGGGGGATTAGTGAGAACTATAAATATGCTGTGTGTTATTTCTCCATCTATGGATGAGAAGGTCACTAGGGTATTGTAAATTTTATAAAAGGCAGAGATTTAAATTGCATTTTTGTTCTCAGATGAAGATATGCACAGCAACATATAGCTTGATAATTGAAAACTGCACATGCTAAAGATTAAAATCAACATAGTAATACTTCTGTTTACTGAATGTATATGTCCAGGTCCCTATTATTGTGACTAAATCTCCTTGGTGCAGCTGGATGATCTAGATGACAGATCTTAGATTTGTAACATGGTACAAACAATTTTCTTAAATTAATCAAATGTATTTGATTTCTTGTTTTTAATTACTACATCTGTCATGCATCAGTTTAATGAGTTTGGAGAACCTTTGAAATAGATCACAAATATCATTGACATATTGTCATTGCTATAAGGTGAAACTCCCTCTAAAGATCATGAGGTGAATATGCCATACTTCCTTTGTTCCAGTGTGTGATCCTTACAACTCCTCTGCATGTCAGGAGTCCTTACTGACTGTTAGTGAACACTGAGTGAAACCACCTTTTCCTAAACTCTAATTTTATTATCAGTTGCTGCAGGTTCTGTAAAGGCCCAATATATCCCTTTGGATACAGTGGAACAATTTACAATCTCTATTGGTCCAGGAATTTCATGGGTCCTGCCATACATATAGAGATGAAAGAGGTTACATATATGTATTTTTCAGAAATAGTAGCATATGGTCACTTATTGCAGAAAATTAAAAGTGAGAAAAAAGAAGTATGTTCTCTCAGGTTCAGGAGTTGACTTGATGATCCTTGTGGGCCCTTCCAAATCAGGAATCTGTGAACTAAATTCTATAGAATTTGTAGTTAGCTATGCTGATATAGGTTCTATCTTCTCTGAGGTAGAGTTTTCTTCTACTAATTTTAGACATTGTTTTACCGTGCTGTTGATTATTCTATTTCTCTACCACCATCCCAGAAGAGAGGAAGAATACAGACAAAAAGGTTATGATGGCACTTATATTTATTTAAGTTTTCCTTCTATCTGATTATAAAGAATTCCTTCATGTTTCTTGTAACTGAGTTCCGTAGAACCACCCAATACAGTACACTTTCTCTTTTCATGAGCATTCATAATGCATATATACTATGTTTGATTCTTTTGTAATTTGGCACGGTTTTCCTTTATTATTTTGAAAGAGGCTACATGCTCTATAAGGGGCAAGTATTTAATTTGCATTCTTGATGTTGGGGTCATTGCTTTGCTCTTTCTGTGAGTATGATGTAAATTAATCAAGATTGCAGAAATTCTGAAACTTAGAATGGAAACTTTAAGCTGAATAACATCCCTGTGACCTCATTCTATGCCCATTGTAAGTTTTATGGAAGATCCATCAGGGAAATATATTACAATCATACATTCTCTTCATATAATTTCTAACTGATAAATCATCCCAGAGCCCCACACATGAAACCTGATCAGAAAATGGCAGTGGAGTTTTAGGGCTGACATTCTAAAAGGTCAATGGAGTATAAGTGCAGTAATAGTGCCAGTTGTTAATATAATCAGTAAGTGATTTTCAAATAACATAATTTTAATATTTATCTAACCCAAACAGTAGAAAATTGCATGGAGAAGCACAAATCCTATTGTCTGGTTACAGTTTCTTACAAAAGGAAATACAATTTATCATTCCATTAAAATTTTCTATGTAAGAGTAGACCCATTTTTATCCACTTCCATTAACAAACATAGGGAAAAAAAAAAAAAAAGCTGATTTTCTTATAAAAATGAAAATTTTTTATTTATCACCTTTCCCCANTCTTATGTATCACTTTGCCCCAAGAAAAGTTTTAACAGCTTCTGTTACAAAGTGCTGTTAGAGATTGACCACAAAATATAACCAGTATGAAAGAATCAGAAAGTTGCTTTGTTTTATCTCTCTTCAGGCCAACATATATATGTTAATTTAGATGAGAACTCTGTTGAGTAAGTTCATTTAGATCCAAGGCAGACCTAACAACAGTGATTTCTGTCAAAATTGCAGGCAAATAGAGTTGTGTGGTAACAGCTTCAGAGCTTTCAGCTATAGTTTTTTTCAAACTGTGCTCTTCTGAGGTAGCTTTGGTCCCAGACCTTCCAGGATACAAGCACTTTGAGAGACACTGATTACAGGTTGACATCTTCTCAGTGGAGAGCAGATTACACAGGAGCTCATATAGAGAGGTTATATGAGCAGCTAAGTAGGTAAGTAGCATATCAAGTTGTATGGAGTTTATGTGGCAAGGTTTTGGCAGCAGGTTGCAAGTGTAGCTTCTGTGAGGTGATGCCAGAACCTTTCCCTGTACCTGACAGAGTCCATGCCAGATGACTCTAAGACAGACCTGCTGGCCAAGGCCAAGCCCATCAGCAACTATGATAGTGCCTCCAGGAAAACAGAGCTAAGAAGGAAGAAAAACTACTGTTTTACTGAACAGCAACTACAAGAGAGGAGTGAGAATGTGTGAGAGGAGCAACTCTGCCGACACCAAGGTCAGTGAGGGAGGGAGAGGTGTTCCAGCACCAGAGAGAGATTCCCCTACAGCCTGTGGTAAAGACAATGGTGAGTCAGGAGTGGTAAAGAGCCCACGCTGGAGCTGTTGGATGTCTGAAGGAGGATGTGACTCCATACAGCACCAACACCAGAGTAGGCTTCTGGAGAGACCTGTGAACCCTGAGGGAAACAGGAGCCCGTGGTGGGGAAGAGCATAGGGAGTCCTCTCCTGGAAGAGGAAGCAGCAGCAGAGACAATATGTGATGAACTGACCCAAACCTGTTTCCTGTCCTTCTGAGTGGCTGGGGGACAAGGGGGGGAAATTGGAAAGAAAGAAGGGGTGGGTTAGAGTGTTTAAAAATGTGGTTTTATTTTTCGTTACGCTCCTCTAATTTGACTGGTAATTAATCAAATTAATTTCCCCAAGGGGAGTCTGTTTTGCTTGTGGTCATAAATGCTGAATGATCTCCCTGTCCTTATCTCAGCCCACGGAGCATTTTGTTATGTTTCTCTCCCCTGTCAGATTGAGGAGATGGAACAATAGAGCCAGGGTCAACTCACCACATAATAAAGGAGGTATGTAGTCTTTTGGGAGAGAAGCCAGAGACATTCTTTTCACAGAGCCAGAATTTACCTAGCTTCCTGTCCTGTAACTACTGAAAAAATGATCCCTTATGGAATTGAGTTGTTTAAAATAGTCTTCTTTCTTTCCCAAAATTCAAAATTGTGTAAGGTAAGGCAATCAAGTCTATACAAGTCCTCTGAGTTAAATAATTTCCATCAAGTTTACAGACCTCTCACAAATAGTTTGGTATAATGCAAATCTCAAAACTTTTAAAATTAATAAAAGAATTCTTTGTAAGAGACAAAAATTACTGATCAACTCAGAATGAGCATCACATATTTTAAGACTGATCAAAGAGACAGCAGCAAGTATAATATCCGCTCTTTAAAAGATTACACTCTTCCGTGCAAAGATATTTTAATTAGAAAGTTTCTGGGATTGCTTTGTAAAATATCACTGCATAACTTGAAAATTTACAAAATAAATTAGAAGTGTGATTAGGAAGCAAAGTAGAATAAAAATTTCATACAAGTAACTTGAAAGAAAAGCAATAAATTTTGGGTTTTATTAAAAAAAATGAGCAGGAACAATGTCAGAAGCTACTGAATATGTGATATAATTCACTGTGGAGAGCAGAAGGGAAAAAAATAGAAATCCAAAGTGAAATGCATGTCAGATAACTTAAGACATTTGTGTTGCAGTATCTACATATGCATTACTTATCTTACCTGTTTTAGTAGTCACTACAGAAAAATAGGTATTCCAAACTGCCATTAAACTCAACTCAACATATCTGTTTAATGATTCAATCATTTTAGTTGGTGAGATATCTCCAGGAACATAGGATATAATTTTCTTGAGTAAGACAAAGATCTTGTACTCACTGTGTAGAAAAACAATTGCAAACGCCTAAAAACTATATCTGCATGAGTGGAGATTTAGTCTTCTTAAATCAGGCATCCATCTATACTGACTGATGGAGTAGGGAGCAAAAATAAAGTGACAGATGCCTATGTAGCCTCAGGTCAGCTTAGCGTAACCTTATTTTGAAGTCTGGTACTAAAGAGAACAAGCTGATTTTCAAAAAGATGATGGTAGGATTATGGGATACCTTTGCAGTTAGAAAGAGGTTTCTATGTATAGGGGCAGGATTCAGTTCCACAAAAAATGACTCACAGCTAAGAGGATCCAAATCTGCATGGAAGTGAAAGGAGATGCCCTGCTGTAGCTTCAGTTTTGTCAGTTGCTAGTAGCTATAGCACAGTGAATCTAAAGCAGTATTAGAGATCTTTATTTAGACAGTTCTACTCTCTGTGTGACTGACTCCCCATGGGTAGAAAACTGAAAGTTTTGGTTGACTACTGTAGGCATATAATGTCATTTTAGCACTGCTGAGCATCCTATTTAGACTATAGATGATACAAATGAATGAAGGTTTTCTAGGTTTTCTATATGTTCCTTCTGATCTCTGCCTGAACCAGTTGAATGTGTTGCATGACATCCAACACCCAAATTTGTCAACTGAATCCCACTATAGATGCTTTAGTTCCCATTGACAGGATTTTAAATGTAGGGATCAATTCATTAGTCCATTCATAGTTTTCTAGGACAAATGGACATGTCCTTGGGTACCTGACCTTGCCTCTATCTACCATACTAGAAGAGTATTGGTTTTTGCAAGCTGTATGTTGAATCTACCAAAAATTGGTAGATTTTAGTCATCCTTGGATGCCCTGAGGATGACTAAAATGCTCTGTGTAAGTACCCAGGGCTGCTGAGTGTGAGTAGCTGAATCAAGCTGCATTAATGATAAGAAAATGAATGTACGTACAGACTGGGGAATGAGACACTGGAGACCAGCACTGAGGAAAGGAAGTTGGGGGTCCTACTTGACAGCATGTTGAACATAAGTCAGCATCCTGGCATCCAGGAGGGACAACTGTATCCTGGGGTCATCAGGCACAGCATCACCAGCCAGGCAAGGGAGGGGATTGTCCCACTCTGCTCTGCACTGGGCCGGCCTCACCTCCAGTGCTGGGACCAGCTTTGGGTGCCACAATATAAAAATATACAAAGCTATTAGAGAGTGTCCAAAGGAGGGCTACAAAGATGGTAAAGGGTCTAGAAGAGAAGCCAGTCTGAGATCACTTACTCTGTTCAGCTTGGAGAAGAGTAGGCTGAGAGGACACCTCATACCTATCCGTAGCATCCTCACAAGAGAAAGCAAAGGATCAGGCACCCATTCTCTTCTTTCTGGTGACCAGTGGCAGGAAATTTTCCCACAGGAATAGCATGAAGCTGTGTCAGGAAGGTTTAGATTGGATATTAGAAAAAGATTTTCCATCCAGAGGGTGGCTGGCCTATGAAAAAGGTTCCCCAGGGAAGTGGTCACAGCTCCAAGCCTGAGTTCAAGAGGCATTCAGAAAATACTCTCAAGCCCACTATGTAATTTTTGGGGCTGTCCTGTGCAGGACCAGGAGTTGGACTTGATGATTTTTGTAGGTGCCTTCCAGTTCAGGAAATTCCATGAGTCTATTATTGCATGAAAGCTTAGATCCCTAATTAGAAGTGTAGTTTACCTGGCATAGAATCCTGTCTGTGACTCAGTTGTCCAGACAGGCATTTTAGTGCTACCTGAGAGAATCCCAAATGTATAAGATAACACCATGGAACTAGCAGATACAGCAGAGTACTTATGAGAGATTCATAATCAATTGAAGTGGCAGACAGAGACTAGATGGGGTTTTTAAGGAAATCTCAAACTGAAAAAAAATTCTATATGTAAGGAACTACATAATGCTAAGAGCTCTATTATGTACCTAATTTTTCATATTTCCATCATCCTTTCTTAGTGCCACATTAAAAGCTAATATATTTGTGCAGCTAAAAATAATTGTGAAATGAAATAGTGCTGAGTACAGACAATAATGAAAAGCTCTGTTGCATCAGGAGTGGGAGAAGGATTGTGGCAAGTCCCTTCAGAAAATTTCTTCAAATGGCTCTCTTATGAAAGAAACCATATGCCTAACATTGATACATTTATTTAAACCAAAGAAAAATATAGTAATACCTTAATTTTATGGGTTTCATCGCAATTTAATGAGTGACATTTAGGATTTTGCCACTGACTTCAGCAGGTCCAGAAATCAGCAAGAGACAAACAATTCTGAATACCAAAAAGGGGCTACTATAGTGTCACTATTGTGATCTTCTCTGCTGCTGTTGCTACTGCTGAAGGGTTTGTGCATGAATATGAGTATTCCTTGCAATGAATGGGCACACATAATAAAAAAAATAGGAAGAGGATGTTCTTAGTACTATGACTTCAGAGTCTGTCCTTAAGTTGGTGCATGACTCGTGGTCTGGTTGTTCAAGAGCTTGCACAGTTTTTACAATGCAAAGTATCATTAAAATTGTGTTTGGTTTTGTTCTTACTAGGATACCATATACAGTTGATCAGTTTCAAGGGTAAAGATTTTAACTTCCAAAATCCCCAATGATTTTATGTTCTTGATTTGGCATAATCTGATGCAAATTGAAGATTAGTCACAAAAGAGACGAAATAGAGAATATGAGATCATGGAGTTTTTTTCCAAAGCAAATGTGTCTTAAATATGATGTATTCCACGGGTATGTACACAGTTTTTATATCTTCCTCTACTTCTAGCTTTATAGTACTTTAGTGGATGCATTGACGGTATCTAAATTGACAAAAAAAAAGTCTGTTCTCTGCAGAGATTGTAAGAAAAAGAGAAATTTTCATTTTGAGCCCGAGCAGGAAAATCTGGACTACTTGGAAAAAGAGGAAAGGCATGCACAACAGTTTGCATATTCACTGAACATGGCTTGTGAAACATTTACAGAAGTGGAAGTGAGGAAGAGGAGATTGACTGGGTTCAGTTCAGTTTCCTACAGAGGCCACTGCTTCTGGAGAGTCTGTAGAGGCCAGAAGCCTGGTTGCCAGAAATGGCTGCAGAAAGCCATGGGTTTCCTGTAGCTCACAGAATCACAGAATTATAAAATGGTTTTGGTTGGAAAGGATCTTAAAGATCATCTAGTTCCAACCCGTCTGCCATGGGCAGGGATGCCACCCACTAGCCTCACCCAAACTGGCCCTCAACATTTATTTCCACTGATAAGTCATCTGAAAATTCTCTGGGCAAACTGTGCCAGATCCTGTGACACAGAAGGCCCATTTCTATGTTGATTTCCACAGGGCTCTGTGTGTCCCAAATGAAGGTTGGTTATGGTACCAGATCATCTTGGACAGAGGAAAAAGACAAGGTGATGTTTTTGAATGCATGGAAATAGCTACATTATAGCATCTACATCTGTGTGAGATACAGTTTAAAAGAGGTGGAGACGGAAAGCACCTGTAGATATGAAGGATCTTTTGTAGTTATGAAGTGCTGAAAGACAATGGGTGAATAGGTCTTATATGTGATTATTTCTTTTCATTGTCAGAAAAACAAGCCCAGGCTGAGAGGCAGGCATTACAGCATTTACAGTCAGAATTCTCCTGAAGTATCAATTTCAGGATGGAGTGTCAGGCATTGCTAGAGCTGCAAGCAGGAAATTGACACGTCAGTTGGAGTGTCTAGAGAGAGAATTGACAAGATAAATTAATTTTAATAGCAGAACTGGAAAGAATAGATTTAGAGGAAGCAATGAATAAGAAGTGTTTATAAGAAAACATGGGGCAGACATTTCAATCCCATGAGATAAGAACTTTTGTCACTCATTAAAAAAAAGCTTTAGTCTTAGACTGAAAACAAAAGAGTTGTCATGTTATATCTGTCATTAGTTTAGTGATTGGTAATGCCTGTTTTAGGTAGTGGTACCTCAGTTTCCTTTGATCAGAACAGGAAAGTATAATGCTTTAAATAATTTTACAACATATTCATGTAAAATATTGCAGAAAAAGCTTCTAACTCCACAGACTGCTTTTTGGCACATATATGCCACTTAAATTCTGGAAAAGGCTAAACTGAACAGTACATATAAAATTACTAAAATTCACTATTTGAAATAGTAAGAGGAGTAATGAATAATAAAGAAAATTAAAAAAAAAAAATTAATTCCAAACAGACAACCACACAACCAGTTAAAATAACTGACTAAGACTATTTTAAACTGATTCAAAATTCAGTTTGGGGAACTAATCACACATAGACAGCCTGCGGTTGTGGCTTTTTAATCCAGTAGGTGTAAAATTGAAATCCTCACATTACTATGGGAGAACTATTTTAGGTAATTAGGGCAAATCCTGTGTAAGATGTTCTAAACATAAAACATTCAGGGTAAAGAACTGTGATCAAAATAGGATGTTAAAAACTTCACAGAGAAGAAGATGATTTTAAGTGAGCTACATTAGTTTTGGGCAGTTTTATATTTTGATTTATATGATTTTCTTTAGCAATAATACAGCAACACTTGTAGTCTTCAGTTTTTGGGTTTTTTTCTGATTCCTTACCACTGTAAACACCAGCAACAACAATCCTCAGCACTAACTGAGGAGGCAACTTTTAATCCTGGTTTGCTCTTCATATGCATACAGAATCTGAACTTTGCTGTGGGTTATTGACAAGTTTTTGAGCTGCTGGTTTACTATTTACATCTAAGCATTGAAAGGGTTGAATTGCAGTCTTAGGGAACTTTCCTTGTACTTGAATATAGGGTTCAGCTTCCAAATTGTAGATTGTAGATGTTGATTGCAGTTAATTAAATTTAGTTGTCTCAACGCACAATTTTACATCTATTTATATGTTTATGTTATCATAACAGCCAGTGATGATCTAGCAATAACTAGTGAAAGCAGTTTAGAAAGCAATTCAATTCACCAGAAAATAGACAGTTATTTTTGTTTGTCTGTAGTTTTCTAGTATCCATTAACTAAAACCCACCCAGATGTATAAATATTGATATCTAAATATAATTATACAGTATCTTCCTCTGTGGGACTCAGATGTAGCTGCTTCTTTCATCTGTCTATGTGGAAAAGAATCTTTCTATAGGAAAGATGATATTTTCTATAGAAAAATATGTATACGAAATGTGGGGGACTAAATGAGACAGATTTCACCCCACCTGGAGACTGGATACTGCAGGACTGTGGGACAACTGTCCACAAAGCACTTAGATAGAAACATAGAGTGAGGGTACTAGAGATGGATGAAAAAATTCTACAGTTGTGGCAAAAAAACCTTTGCACATGTTATTACATTTAATAGATATAAAATGACAATTTAAATACGGTGAAAAGTTGGTAGGAGAAGATTTTTTTTTTTTTTTTCAACATCAGAGAAGACTGTGGAAGGCTACCCTGGCCTAAAACTGCTGATTATTTGCTTCTGAGATGTTATATCCCTTTAAGACTTCATGTACCTAACCCATTGGGAAAAAGAGAACTAAGCAACTCACTACATGGGCAATGCTCAAAAGGAAAAGAGTACCAGTATTATTAGTAATGCAGTAGCAAGCTGACTCCATCTTGATGATGTATTCTGAGAACATATTCAGAGAGATCAGCAGCCATAAAGGTTTATGAGCAAAAAGAAGCAATTTAGGGAGGACTAGTACAGAAACAATTCAGTGACAGTAAAGAGGTCAGTAGACAGAGGCAAATTGTTGCCTAGCACTAGAAAGGATAATGCAAGCTTCTCTAATACCACTGAACCAGATATTCAGGCCTGGATTCTCATATAAGAAGTGGTTCAGGAATTCAAGGATAGATGTTTCTATAGATCTCTGAGTACCTGACCTTTCCTGCTAGGAAAATTTCAAAGTGGCAGGAGTTTGAGTTTGCTAATGTAAAAATTCACAGTGATGATGTTGAATAGACATTCCTCAGTTGTCATCAAAGTTCTTTCAGTATGAAATTAGAAATATCTTCTCAATTGCTTTTTTGAAGGAATTTTGTTCTTACAAAGCATAGATTTAAACATTTTTAATGTAGCTATATCACAACATCTTGTTCCTTATATTTTGTTTCATAACTAATTTAAACCATTGGAAACAATCAATTTGAAACTTGTGCAATCATAACTATAAGGCTGAGAATGCTTACTGCTACCTTAAGTTGTAGATCTTGACAAGCACTTTCACAGACAGTTACTTTGTAAAACATTTTAAAACTGATCAACAAAATTATCTGTCATACGAAAACTTACAGCACTGAAAAGTCAGTTACATTTTTTTATGCATGATTTCTTCATAGCTTACCAAAAATATTAATTAATTTTGTGTTAATTGCCATTGATTTCTCTGGACTCAGAGGAGAAGTGAGGTACTTGTGAGATCACTGTGAGATATTTCAGCTTACGAAGACATAAAACTTCTATATATAATCTATCTCTGTTTTGAAGATTAAGAAGCCTCTAGTCTATTGTTTATTTAGGTACAGACAAACTAGTAGATGTTAATGACTGAATAGTGTAGAAAGGTTTGTATGAGCATAAAGTTTGTATGAACATAAAGTAGTCATATAATGGTATGGTTGGAAGGGACCTCAAAGATCATCAAGTCCCATCTAGTAGAAAATTTTACAGTTGAAATGAAAAAAATATCATTGCAAAATGAACATTTTTCCTGAAGAACTTGGTACAAAGATGCAAGAATGGCAGCTTTCATCTCCTGGGTTATGTTTATTTTTCTTTCAAAGGTACCTTGAACAGAATCTGTATGACTAGTTTTATCTTACTTATGCTGACCTTTCTACACACATGTCCAGAGAGAGTAAAAGCAAACTTTTCTTTCTGGAATGGGGAAAGGGTGTTTTTCTTTGAAGCAGAATCATAGATTGGTTTGGGTTGGAAGGGATCTTAAAAGTTGTCTAGTTTCCATTCCTTCTGCCATACATGGGGGCAACTTTCACTAGACCAGAGCTCCATCCAGCTTGGCCTTGAGCCCTTCCAGGGGAGGGACATCCACAACTTCTCTGGGCAACCTATCCCAGTCACCATCCTCATTGTAAAGAAGTTTTTCCTAATATCTAACCTAAACCTACTCACTTTCAGTTTAAAGCCATTTCCCTTTGTACTGTCACTACATATTCCTATAAAAAGTCCCTCTACATTTTTCTTGTAGGCTATTGTGAAGACGCTGCAATAGTTCACTCTTATGGAAAGGTTAAAGAAAGGCACAAGGTTCCATTCGGTTTGCAACATTACTGCCAAATTATAGTAGCAATAATAATATATGCAAATACATATATGCACAAGTACAGAGTGTGACATCTCCTTAAACTGAACTGTAGCTGACTACATAGAAAAAGGAACTTTATGTAATGAGGATTATTATATCATCAAGACCAGGAGCTCGACAGGATTCAGAAAGTAATTTGTCGCAGATGAGAACATCTATAGGATTAAAAATAAAACCTAGTAACTTAGACGGAATGCAAACTTGTATTCCTTAGGCCTCTTGTAAGAGAGTTAAGAAGAGACACGTCTAGGAGCAAAGAATTGAAGAATTTCCCAATTCATTTCTCAAGAATTTGCATAAAGAAGTAATGGGCATTGGAGAAGCTCCTAACTGACCTTCCAGTATGGGATGCTTAAAAAGTGGAAATTTAAATTTGCTGTGTTGTTCTCCTGTGCTCCTGGTTTTAGTTGCAGATTCAAGTCCCATCTCAGCAATGACAAGTAAATCATTGTAAAAGACTTGCATATCTCTTAATAGACTAGAAGTGTTGTGCTCTTTTGACACTCAAATACGCTGTAAGATGAAGACAACACAAATTACATCTTCTATATGAGCATCTATATTTGCTTGATATTGGAGAACAAACGCCTTGTCTCTAAAAGAAGTTCAATCAATCCCTGCATCATCACAAGGTTACAATATGAGTAATAGAAGTTTAAAGGATAGAGTCATGTGAGTGACTTTGGTTCTTTCAAGCACAAATAGAGCTGCACAGCACTATAAAGAAAAAAAAAAACAAACAACCCAAACCTAACCCCTCTCTCACACCCCAGCAGACCTAATACCTAAAGCCTGTATTTCTAGACTCTGTCACAAACTGAAATGAAAACAGGAATATCAAATATAGAAAACAAGGTGGTGACTTTTGGAGTTTGAATCTAACATGTTATTGTCCTCAAGCATGAGTCACACACATTGCCGCTTTAATTTTAACAACCTTTTTGTGTGGAAATGCAAAACTTTACTAAAAACCCAGAGAGGGTGTGAATACAATGACCACAGAAAACTCAGCTTTTCCTCACTTCTTAAATAATAATACAGCTCGGGGGGGCCTTCAGGCACTAACAGTTCACATATTAGTGGCCATTGACAAAGCCCAACATAGTCCTTAAACTACTTTTTCAATCACTGTGATCAGTGACATAATTCTTAATGCATAAATGGAAAAAAAGTGACAATAATTATATAAATATTTCAAATCTTGCTGAAGAAGCAAAAGCTCTCAAAATTTTGAGATTTTCTGAAAAGATTGAAACATAGAAGCATTAAAAACTGTAGGCATTGTCTAAATAATAGAAGGACAATAAAAGTAGCGGGGCCTGGGTTTGAAATTTGCAATGCAAACCTTCATTTCAGCTAGCTTCTCTGCTCTGATTAACAGAATTTCTCTAAGATTCAGATCTATACTTTCAAAGAGTACAAATTTCAGTTTTAATTGCTATCAAGAAAATAAAGTTCGGAGCAGAGAGTGGGAAAAGAGAGACCTGGAGACATAATAACTTAAGATATTGGAAAGTAGGATATAGGTCATTCCAACTTTCGATATCAGTTTAAGGCACTTGGTACTGACTGCAAGTATTTGTCATTGGATGGCTATTTCCTTCCTTTATGTGAAATAAAGTGATGACACTGTTTCAATGTCAGATTTTTCTTTATAGATGTTCACATCACAAAGAACTTATTTTTAGCAGAGCTCTCAGAGGGGGCTTTCTTTCCTACAAGGACATATTATTCACTCATGGTCAGCTTGGTGTCCTCCAGGACACCCAGATCTTTTCCTGGGAAGAAGGTTTTCATCTCCCCCAGACTGTACTTGTGGATGGAGCTATTCCCCCAGGAGAATGAATTTTTTGCCTTTGTTGAACTTCATAAAAATCTTTTCAACCAACTTGTCCAGGTCCCTCTGTGTGACAGCAAAATCATCTGGTGTATGAGCTAGTCCTCCCAATGTTGTATTGCAGATAAAATTGTCATGGGTGCACTCTGTCTCATCTTCTCCATTATTTATAAAGTTCTTAAGCAATACTGACTCAGCATTAACCCCTGAGTATACCACTAGTGAGCCCGTTCAGGCTGAACTTCGTACCTCTATTCACAACCCTTTGGGCCAGCACCTCTGACAGTTTTAACTCCATCTCACTTTTTGTGTATTTAGCCCATACTTGCCAGCTTGTCTGCTAGGCTATTAAGAGTAAGGGTCAAGAGCTTAAGTAAAGTCAAGATAAGCAACATCCAGTGCTCTCTTCATACCCATCAGACCATTCATCTGATCATAAGAAGTCTAACAGATTGGTCACATTATTTTGACTTTGTGAGTCCATGCTGACTCCTCACAATCATCTTAACTTTCATGTGCCTGAAAACTGTTTCCGATATTATTTTCTCCATTTCCTTCTTAAGGAACAATGTGAGGCTGACTGGCCTGTCATACTTTAGATCTTTGCTCTTGCCTTTCTTGAAGATAGATGTGACATTTGCATTTCTTCTGTCCTTAGGATCCTCTTCCATTTGCCATAACCTTTTAAAGATAATCAAGACTGACCTTGCAATGGCATAAAACAGCTCCCTTGGCACTCGTGAGTGCAGCCCATCAGATCCTATTGACTTGTGCATGTTCATTTTTAAAAAAAAATGTTCCCTCACCTCTTCCCCTGAGGGCCTTTTTACCTTTAGATTTTCCCACGGGCCTCATGGACCAGAGAATCTTCAACACTTATATTACCAAAAAGACTGAGGTACAGAGATAACTAATATGTATTTTTTTCTTTATGCTTTATCATTACATTCTTCACACAATTCAGTAGTGGTATCACATTTTTCCTAGTCTTCCTTTTGCTAGTAATAGACATATAGAAAGCCTTCTTGTTGCCCTTTACCAGATTCCACTTCAAGTAGGCTAGGCCTTTCCCAGTTTTAGCCCTGTTTGACCCAGATGAGAACCCTCTGCCATTGGCAGGGATGCCCTTCACTAGGCGATGTAGCTCAGAGCCCCATCCAATCTGGCCTTGAACACTTCCAGGGATGGGGCAACCACAATTTATCTGGGCCACTTGTTCCGGTGCTTTGCCATCTTTATCCTGATACTTAATCTAAACCTAGTCTCAGTTTAAAGCCATGCCTTCTTGTCCTTTCGCTACATGACCTTTTTAATAATGTCTCTCCATCTTTCTTGTATGTCCCTTCAGGTTCTGAAAGGCTTCAGTGAGGTCATCATAAACCACCTCTTTTCCATGCTGAACAACGCCATATCTCTCTGTCTCTTTTTGTAGCAGAGTTGTTCCAGTCCCCTGATCACTTTTGTAGCCCTTTTCTGAACTCCCTCTAACAGGCCCACATCATTCTTGTGTTTGATACCCTCAACTCTAATCTCTCCTTGTGAGGAGAGAGGTGAGGTCCTCCTTGACCTGATAGACACACTTTTATGCAGCCCAGGATGTGCAGTTGGCCTTCAAGGCTGTGAGTACACACTGCTTCACTGTTGATCTCTCTCCTTGGTAGTTCTTTAACTCTCTGCTTACTCGGTTGTATTTCAGGAGCCCTCTGACTTTGTTCCATGTTTCTGTGATTCTTCATATTTTTAAGGTTTGTATACTGCTGAAAAAAAATCAGTGCTCCATAAATACTCTATCAACTTCTGTTTCTCCATGAGCTTTTCCCTCTTATGACACTGTTACCTTCTTTTCCAACCGATGCTCCTTGATCACAGAGTTGCTTGATTTATATAATTCTGGCTCTGAATGTTGTGTTCTAATCCTGTCTTTCTAATGGTTTCAGTCTCCTTTTTCTTTCTTTTTTTTTTTTTTTAAGGTCCTGAAGTTAGAATAAACAATAGATTCCACCTGAGAGGGTTCTAGGTCAACAAAGACGGAGTTGGAATAATACAGGTTTTCTACCTGGAATATAAATTACAAATGCCCTTAAACTGGTGCATTCTTCTATATTTCTGCATAGTGTGTTGAATAAGTAATACAATGTGTCCAAAGCTGTATCCTGCAAGAACTGTGCTGCTTCTAAAAAATTAGGTCAGAGATCAGAAATCAGGCAGTGCAAACCATAATGAACATGTTATTAAAGAATAAGTTCATAAAGCAGGTTAATTAATGTTAAACACTTATTTTGGCCTCATTTTAATCAGTTTTTCCTGTAACAAATCATCAGATGATATCTTTCTATGTGAAACAGCTCAAGGTTTGTTTTGCTGAAAACACTGGTATTTGAAAATAGCATAGTCAAGACTATTTATTTTAATTAAAGGTTTTTCTTTAAATGTCATATTTATTCAGATATATTTTAAGCAAACACATATTAAATTAGAGACATTAAATTAAGAAAAGATTTCATTATGTATTGATAAAACATGTCATTGTCTGTCTTATTGTTAGTTCAACTTTACAACTTTAACTTTTCCCTGCAGCAAAAATATTAAAGTGTCTTAAATTTCATTTAATTGTTATTAACTATTAATTTATTTTTAGAAGAAACATAATACAGAATTACATAATCTGGTAATACAGTCTGCATACCATTCTAGGAAGTCGCCTGTGTAATAGAGTAAACTAATTTCTGAATTATCGAATGAATCCATGAAATAAATTACATCTCAGTAACATGAAGGAATTATTAAAATTAAAGAAATATAAAGAAATTATCCAGGACACATCATTTGTAAGTAGCTCTCAGAGAATCCAAAATATTTTAGAGGTCAACTAGACAAGGTGAACCGTACTTTTTTCCTTCCTCTCCTCTGGATTCTAGATGATCATATTTCCTCCCTTCAAATTTATAAATTGATGGGACAATTATTTTTCTCACTCTCCATATGTCCAAAATGGCTATGCAAACCATCATGGATACCATCATGGATCTATCTGTTAGCCTGAACCTCAGTTTTATTTATAAACTGGACAAACTATATGTGCATTTTAGGAGCACACAGACATAAATGGATAGATGATCCTGTATCATGCTAACTAAATCTTAATGTGATTGAGTCTTTCACGAAAGGGAGTTGTAGATGCAATATGTAGGAAATGTGTAATAAACACTCACAGGAAGATCTTTTCAATTTCAAAAGAATTATACTATCAATGGGCCTGAAGGCTGAACTAGAATAAGATTCTCCCTGCCTACAGATCTTCCAGTTATGCAGTGATGAATTTCATTTTTTTGTGATGGGAATGAAAGCCATGGTCTCATTCATCAGCATACTTCGTCTACTCTGCTTGGAAAAGGTAACTATGCACTGCAGGCACAGTTCGTGCTTTATATTATACAGTCACTGGGTGACAACTGGAGCTAAACCTGGTTCACAGGTCTACAATTCAGATCTTAGACAGTAGAGCATCTCTGAAGTGAAAGATGATAAAATCATAGAAGTATTTTATAAAAGGTAAGTAACTTATTTCCTTTACACATAACTTTGTACATTGGAAAAAATACTCTAGCATTATCATATATTTCAGAAAACTGTGGTTAATAAGTTCTATTTCGCACAATAATTTTCACTTGTTCTTGCATAGTTGTCTAGAAACTATGGAGCCAAACAGCCTTCAAAGTATATAACTTTCCCATTATCCTGAATAGAGGAGTGCAAAAATTTGGAAGGGGGGATAGGGGTAGAAGGAAAGACTTTTCTTATGCCAGGAAATTTTTTTTAGGACTTAAAATGTGCTTTAGAAATGTCATTTTCAGAACATGACTGGAAGTGAGATTGTAGTGCCAGATATCACTAAGCATAAAAGCATATTATATAACTTTTATAGCTCTCTTTTGTGCAATGCCTTTCTATGCTGATTAACTGGAAAATTCTATCATTGTCATTTTGTGGCCCACAGTGCAATGTGATGTTATTTAATAAGATGTATAACCTTCCTGACTGCCTAATCTGGTCAGTGCTGTTAAATGGGGTGTATATACATCATCATGACTGTGGCAATGTTTTTTTGATGATCTAGTTATGCTTTCTAAAACATTCCAATGCAAGACATGTTGATGTTATTAAAAAAAAGAAAAAAAAAGAAAAATTCAATAGAGAAAGAAGAAAAATGTATGTAGCATTAGCTTCATAATCTCTCTTTCCATAACTTTATAGTACATCTACTGAGTCAGGAAAGAGAAGGATAGCTTTTAAAACTGCCTGGGAATTAAAATCAGAGAAGCCAGCCAAGCTATGGCATTCTTCAATTAAATTCTAGGGAAACATAACAAAATTGTAATCACCGGCAGAGCCAGGAAGGATTGATGTCTCATGACATTGTGGGATGCCTGCAGTGCGGGACGGGGCAGGTCAGTCCTTGTTCACTGAACTAGCCCAGAGCCCCACTAGAGCCTATCCACCAGCCCTGCAGAGCTGCCAATCATTGAACCATGGGCACACCTGAGACAGAGCCCCAGCATAACCCAGCTCCTGAGTGGTCAAATGATGAGAAGTCCCTCCCAGGGGGAGGGCCCAGGAAGGCCCAGAAGTATTTAAGGCATGAGGTAAGAGCATGTCTTGGCTGTATTTCTTTCTGGAATTTCTGTATGAACACTGCTGGAACCCAGGAATTAGTAGGTATATATGTACTTTTCTGTGTCTTTTCTGTCTTTTTTCTAATTCCCTCTTCTTGAAACATATTGAGTAACTTAACATCCAACATGTTTAAAGAAACAGCATCAAACAGGTTTAAATTTTGCCAAGTTGAATGGGCCAAGTTATTGCTCTGAGAGTGTTTTGTGCTGATTGCATCTTGTTCTAAACATTTTGCCAAATTTTCTTGGATTTTTTGCAGTTTGCCAGTAAGGTAATTTCAACCTCTTGATAATATGTAGTCGGTATTTCTCCTGTATGCCTTACCCAGAGTACAGGAACCTCTGTAAACCCCTTTCAGCAAGTTTGGGGGAGGGAGGAGGGGTTTACAATCCCTGAATGGCTGGGATTGGAAGGGATGTTTGGAGAATACCTAGTGCAGGTTGTTTTGGAGTATCTTTAGAGAAGGAAACTCCTCAAGGTATCTGGACACCCTGCTCCAGTGCTCTGTCACAGTAAAGAAATGATTCTTCATATTCGGAGGTAATTTCCCATGATTGAGTTTATGCCCACTGACTTTTGTCCTGTCATTGGGAAGAATCATTGAGAAGAGTCTGGCCCCATCCTCTTAAGACATTTGTAAGCATTGATAAGATTCCCTCTCAATCATATCTTCTCCAGGCTAAACAAGCCAAGCTCTTTCAGCCTTTCCTTAAAAGATAGGTCCTCCAGTCCCCTAATTATCTTTGAAGCCCTCTGTTGAACCCTCTCCAGTAGTTTCTTGTCTTTCCTGGACTGGGAATAGAACTGAACACAGTACTACAGATGTACTACTCACCAGTGCTGAGTAAAGGGCAGCCTCAATGTGCTGGCAGTGCTCTTCCTAATGCATCCCAGGACTTTGTTGGCCTTCTTGGCTGCAGGAAACACTGCTGGCTCAAGAACTGCTTATTGTTCACTAGGGTCTCCAGGTCCTTCTCCACAGAAGTGCTTTCCAGCAGGTTGGCCCAGAGTTTATACTGGTACAGGGGGTTATTCTTTCCCAGTTTAGGATCCTGCACTTGCTGTTGTACTTCATTAAGTTTCTTTCTGCCCAACTCTCCTACCTATCCAAACATGCTGAGGATATACCCTGTCCCTGCCATCTTATTGATAAGTTGAACAAGACTGACCCCTGGGAAGCACTGTTTGCAACATGCCTCCAATTGGACTCCTGATAACATTTCTTTTTCTGCATAGAATTCAGATACATAGTGATGACATGCAGGTTGAACTGTTCCATTACCTTTCCAGGGATGGAGGTGAGGCTGACTGGCCTGTAGATTCCTGAGGCCTCCTTCTTGCCCTTTTTGATGGCCAGAGTGACTTTGGCTTTCCTCCAATCCTCAGGCACCTCGCTTGTTCTCTGTGACCTTTCAAATATAGTGGAGATTGGCTTAGCAATAACATCTGCCAGCTCCCTCAGCACTGGTAGGTGCATCCTACCAGGGCCCTTGAATTTGTGTGTGTCACGTTTTCCTATTCATTCACTAACCTTACCTTCCTCATCCAAGGAAAAGGCTTCCTTTCTCCTGATTTTCTCTTTTGCCTGCAGATCTGGGATTCCTGAGGGCTGGCCTTAGCAGTTAAGACCAAAGCAAAGAAAGCATTCACTAACTCTTTTTTCTCTGTGTCCTCAATCACCTTATTCAGTAGCAGGCCCAAATTTTCTCTAGTCTTCCTTTTGCTACAATGTGCTTGAAGAAGCTCTTCTTCCTGTCCTTGCCATCCTTTAGTGAAGTTAATTTCAGGTAGACCTTAGCCTTCCTTGTTGCATCCCTGCACAGATTGATAATGATGCCTTCTGGAGGCTG
>VYXF01000777.1:409943-435017 GCA_013397295.1 Polioptila caerulea | reverse complement strand
CGTGAGGGAGCGGGGGGCGGTGATGGCGGTCCGAGCGCGGGTGTGCCCGGATGGGCCGCGCTCCGTCACCCCGGGGATTCTCCTGGCAGGGCCTCCCGCCGCCACCCTGATCCTGCACTGGGGGCTGGAGCTGGGGTTGCGCTGCCCCCGCGGAGGGCAGGCGGGCCCCGCACCCTCCGGGTGTCCGCCTGGGCTGGGGGAGGAACTGGAACGAGCTCCTTTTGGGAGGGGTGGAGGGAGGGGGGTGGTTGTAGCTGCTATCCTGGGCCTCGTCCATAGTTCAGTGCCTGCTGAAGGAATCGCAGCTTTTCGGGGCCGTATTTTCAGGCCGTGCTTCCCGAGTTGTAGCAAGAAGCCTAGTTGTGGAAGCCAGGCGAGAACAACTCTTCCTATCCCGCTGTGTAAGGCTCTGCATCAGCTTGTGACCTGTTCAGACCCGTGGTGTTTGCTGTTCCTGTGCTGAGTTTCTCCCCAATTAATCACGTCATCTTTGCTCTGCCACCTTAGCTTCCTGTGCAAGGTTTTCTCTGCCCCTTTTAGTGCTGTTTGTTGGCGTTTAAGGTTTCTGTTTCCCTGTTTCAAAACCCTTGTCAAGTCCAGCTGGATGTATGTGTTTATCTTGAGTGATCTGCTTTAATTGAGGAGCAATATCAGTATAATTGTGTGTATATATATATATATAATGTAGTGATGATTAAGGTTTATTTATAAAATCTGTTACATGTCTTGATTTTAGTGTGCAATAGAAGCCTGACAAAAGGTTTCACAGCAGAAAAGCCCTGAATTTGTAAAATAATAGTGATATTATTTTGCTGTTTCTCAGGAAGATGGAGCCTTGATACAGAGAAGCTCCTAAACAAGAATACAAACTTGATAATACTCAATAGTCTCATCACACATCACATTTATTTTCCTGTCTGTATTGGCAGTATTGGGTAATTTTTACTTGAAAATACTTGTCACATATTCAGAAGAACTTCTGATGCTAATTTTGTCCCTGAATTTTAATTGACTTGTCAAGTCTTTCTAAAACAAATAAATGCTTGTCTGCTTCGTGGGCAGTTAATTATCTTAATTGAGGGTCAGATATTTAGTTTTGTTGTAGTGGTCACCTAGCACTTAAACTGACTCTGTTCCTTCTACAGGTTTACCATTTTGGAATTAAAATAATGATAGCTTGGAATTATGTCCTGAGAAGGGAAAACACCACACATTGTCAAATTAAGGGTTTCTTGTTATGTTAGACCACTAAGGCACAACAACTGCAGTGTTCCCTTCATCAGCAGCTCTGCCTGGGTCAATGTTTGTCACTGAAATAACCACACACCAGTGTTTTTCAAGCCTGTAGTGGTTGCCATCTGTATCATATTTCTTTGCCATATTACTGAATTCCTGGACAAGGATATTGCAAGTGTCTGCTCTCCAGTACGTGTATTTGGGTTTTCTTAGAGGAATGGATGGTGTGATCCTGAGATGGAAATGTTTTCCAAACACCTCTGTATGAATCTGCCTGCCTTACTTGTTCCTTTATTCCTCTTCCCTGTGGGAATGTATCAGAATAAATCCCTTGATCTTAGTAGAATGATTCCAGTTGCAGTAGAGGTGTTGTACTATTTTTTTTTTTGGCAATCATAGCATAATATAATGTTATGACTTCATATACTTGAGACAAAAGATTGTATTTAAGTGCAGCTTAATGTAGTTTAACACATTACTAAAGTGTCCTAAATTCTTTTTTTATAGAGAACTTCGGTTTCCATGTGTTAAAACACTTGAATCCAGACATGATTATTGGGTGTTTATCCAAGGTTTTGTGGTTTACTCTCAGTCTTGGTGAAAACTTATCAGCTGCTGAGCTTGCAAAAATTATTTGTGAAGGTATAAAACCAAATGTGAACGTTTCTGTCTTCAAGATACTTTTATGAAAGTCTTGTCAAGACCAAAACTTCTGAAGAGCGTAGCAGTGTCATAACTTAGTCAGGAGCTTTGTGTGCTGAGTAGGGATAGCCAGGAGCATCCCAGGGACTGGTTTTGCCTTTGCACAGGTTCTGGCTGCAGGTAAGATCATAAACACAAGCCTGTGTCTCCTTCAGGCTGCTCAGGTTTGGATTAACAAGGTGCTTGTTAGGAGCTTTTGGCTGCTGTGCAGTGTTGAGGCTCAGCTTTTGACTCGGGGAGGTCTGCAGGGTTGGATGGTCTCATAAAACCTGATGATTATGGAACGTAGGAAAAGCCTGCACATATTTTATCTCAGTTCAGTAATTTAAAATCACTTTGTGCTCAGAGCACTCTGGGTTTTGATGTGCAAGGTGTATGTGCACGTAGTCCTGTTAAAATGTTGGAGCTTCCCTGCCTGGGATGGCATCAGAAATGGAATTCTCATGGTACAGATGGCTATTGAAATTCAAATAAAATTGCCTTCATTTTATTTCTCCCTTCTGTGTGTGTTGGGCACCGGATATCACCAAGAACAGGAACGCACGTATCGGAATTCCTCTGTGGGTTGTGGTTGCAGTGATTCTCTGGTTGTTGCCCGTTTGCTGTTAGCAGTGCCTGCATTAGCAGCAGTTGTGTGGAGACAGCAAGATTCAGCAGTGAATTTAAAGATGGATTTTTTAGTTGAAAGTCAGTGAGTGTTGACTGGCTTAGTGCTTTCACTAACCACGGCTTGTGTCAGGAATCAAAACTCTTCTTGTCCTTGGATATCAGTCCTGTTCCAGTGCTGTCTCAGGGTCAACACTGGTTACTTGTGGGCAGCTTTACTTCTTCTTTGAGTTCAGAGTGGGCCTTCTGGTGCTGACCCAGCAGGAATCTCATTTCTGGGCAAAAAGATCATCATTTCATGAACCTGCAGTGCTGGAAACTCTCTGCACATCATATAAACCAAGCTTTCTCTTCTGTGCTATCTGAATTTGATGGCAAAGGCAGTGTTATCTTAATTTTGTTTCCTGCTTGTATGTGAAAAGTGTTGTTTTAGTAAGTGCAGATGATAAAAGGCAAACCCCAGCATTCTGGCAGTCGTTACCACATTTTATTTTCAGAGCTCCATCTTGGTTCCACATGCTTTCAGTGTTCTGGAATTGCTAAGCTCTGCCCTGCCCTGATTTCCTCCTTTCTGACTTATCAGGAGTTGTTAGTGTTTCTCTAATTTATCTCAACAGTTGGGTCAGCTGAAGTGTTTTTCCTCTCTGGTTTGTTAGGTTTTTTTATTCTGTGGAACTTTCTGCCACTATTCTGCAAAAGTATTCATTTGCTTTCTATTGTTTGAAATGTATGTTCAGAATGACATCTTGTTAGAGGGCCTTTGCTTTGAAACACACTGGGGTAGTGAAAAAGCTGAATCGATGTTTAACACTCCTTGTTAAAGTGGCATTTACATTTTACAGCACTTTTCACAGAACTCTTCCATAGAACACAAAACTCTTCCAGCTTTCCAAGAGTGGTGTGTGTTTCATGATAATTTTTGAGTTAAAGAGGACATAGAGAGTTGTTGATTTTAAAACTTGTGGTAGGTTTATTAAAAAGCTAATAAGAACCTAAATCAGCTGTTGATCCCAGTGGAAATAAAAAGCCAGAATAGCAGGGGAAAAAATCCCAAAATTCATGATGCCACTTTGAAAAATAGAAAAGTTTGTTCGTTTTTGCTGTTTGTGAGATGGAGATGAGTGTGTTGGACCTGTGGTATCAAAGCCTTCGGTGTGATCACAAAAGGAAACCTGTGCACCTGCACAAAAAGAGAAAGCCAAACAAACTTGACATAATGAAGCTCCATGTATAATGCAAATAGATGACTTTCATTTCACTGTCTTAAGGTGTCTTTTTCCTTTAATGATGGGATTCACTGACAGTTTTTGCTTCTGCTTTTGAGCTTGTAGACTTGAGTGATGAAATATTTAAGATGAAAATGCAGTTCCTGTTATGCCTTTCTTCCAGCTAGTTTTGAATATTGAGAAATTGGATACTGCCTGGCACGGAAACTGTTTTTTAAGTTTGAATTCTTCTAGGAAAATGAGGTGGGGTGTGCTGGATGAGTGCTGTTTGTGAAGTGGGTTCTGTTTGTGCTGGAGGGAGCCGGGGTGGGAGGACTGCCTGTTCTAGCTGCTGTTCCTGTGTCATTTGAGACATGGAATTGGAGCGAGGGCTGGCTGGGGCCGTGCTGCCATGGCACGTCAGAGCTGCTGAAGTCACAGTTCGTGGAAAGCGCTTGGACACGCAGCTGTGCCGTGCCTCTCTCGAGCTGAAGTGTCTTTGAGGCATGTTCACTGCAAGCTGGGCAGGGAAAATGGCCTCGAACGCCCCAAAGCACACAAATGTGCCTTCCATCCTGAGTCACTCCTTTAGTGCCAGGGTTTGAGCAGTTGTGCAGACTGCGAGTAAGCAAGGTGCTCTACCGGTTGGAGTAGCTAATTAGGATGAGGGTATGAATCATAAATGAGGAGTTGGCCTTCTGCTGAGGACATCTCTGGAACACCCACACTGCCATCCTCTTTTTTGTTTATCCAGAGGTATTAACTGTGTTGTGGGGACGTGAGGTAGCTCAGGAATCATTCCTGCCATACAGGGCACGAGAGATTCTCGGGTGAGGTTGAAATACCAGTAACACCAATGAGGGAGTGCTAGAGGAACTTTTTTGCACACCTGACTCAGGAGCAGCTGAGTTGTTTCTCCAGTTTGATAAAATTCCATGCCTTGTCCTGCTAAAATTTGCTGCTTGCCCCATAAATCTAATGAAGATTTTAATTTTAAGGTATCGCTTTTTCATTTAACCCTGCCAATGAGTGATTTCAGGGTTTGTCAGATTTTTAAAGTTCTGCCTAGTTGGTTTAATGGGAGTTCTAATGTTTTATGGGATTTCTTTTAAATCTAAAACCCAGGAATGCAGGCTAAGGTAGTGTCTTGGTGTTCAATACAGATAACTAATGTCAGGAGATATTGCACATTATTGAAGGAGGAAGAACTAGAGATTTATTACTGTGCATTATGGTCCATTAGTACTTTTTCTGGGAAGAGTCTGTAGTCCACGAGTGCTATGCAGTGTGGAGATAGGCTGTGTTACTGTTGAAGGTAAATGGGTGACACACACACACGTTATCCCTGCTTACTGTCCCACTAGATTTGAGGCAGTAGCACATTCCTGACTGGATTTAGTTTACACACAACCTGGCATGAAGGAAAGCAAAATATTTCTTATGCTGTAAGAATGATAACGTTGCATTATTGAGGGAATATCCAGTACTCTTAAATTGTCCCTATCCAAAAAAATGTAGTATTACTTCCTCTTGAATAAAAGGATGTAACAAACAATAGCTTTTGTGGGCTTACTGCAGTCTGGCGCAGCACTGGGGAGACAGGCAGTCATTTGTGCTCAGAAATCTCTGAGCTTGTTGAAGCGTA
Organism: Polioptila caerulea; assembly: GCA_013397295.1. Lineage (NCBI taxonomy): Eukaryota > Metazoa > Chordata > Aves > Passeriformes > Certhiidae > Polioptila > Polioptila caerulea. The sequence goes on along the minus strand of VYXF01000777.1, from coordinate 429,623 downwards.
ACTGCAGGGAAGATACTTTGCTGATTTGTGGCAGGATGGGAACACCAATTAAGAATTCACTGTAGTTACTGTGTCTGGATATTCAACTGCTGAAGAATTATTTTCTTTTTTTTAAGGAGAAAATTGTTTATCCCGTCTCTGGTTCTCTTGCTTTGTGCAATCTTTAGGTGGTCACCCCCTCACTTCCCCATAAAGAGATTTTCATATCTGAGTGTCTCAGCTGAAGTTGGCAATAACCAGCAGATCTGAACTTCCTGCTCGTAGTTGTGACCTTCCCCACCCTGTGTCAACTCAGTGCTGACAAGGAAGGACATTAAAGGAGTAAATTCTGAATCTTTTAGTTCGGATAAGAACAAAGTCTTACACTGGAAGAAGAAAAGCAGAATTGAACCATACCTGCTTATTAGATAACCAAATGTTGGTTATTTTGTTGTAAGCTAATAGTACACCTGCTGGTTTTCCCTCATCAGGCTTTCCTGGATTACTGGCTTCCTTCAGCCAGTCTTTACTGTCTGCAGGGTGTGAGCTGAGAGCAGCATCCCGAGGGGCAGATTTTCTATTTCTGCCTCTGCACAGGGCCGTGGTAACTCCCACCATGGAAATCCTGCTGTCCAGCCAGATGGGCTCTGTGGAGCTCTGCTGAGGCAGGAGCAGGCTAAACATTCCAGTAAGTTCAGTCTGGCCATGGACAGCTCTGCAGCAGGCTGGGAGGTGAGGCTTGCCTTGGGGTAGCAATCCTGAGTTTCATTTGCTGGTTTTAATATCAGCTCTGGTTTGAAGAGTATCATCCCATTTGCTGTCAGCTGTCAGGTAGGGAGAATGTGTTGTTGCTGTGTTTCTGTGCCTTCTGTATTTCCATCAGTGTAAACATCCCACAGAGATCCACAGCATTTCTGGGATCATGAAATCAGGATACGGGGGGCTGGTGTAACCTGTTAGTAGCTTGCAGTAGGAAAATACAGCAATTTGTCACTAGCAGAAGTAGTCCTCATGTAAATTAAATTCTCCATTCAAGATCCCACCTCTGAGGCTTTTTCCTTAGCAGTAAGCTCCATTCAGCCTTGACTCTTAGCTGATTTTATGGCTTAAGAGAGGTGATGGAGGAGAAAAGAGGAGCAAACCTGGAAATAAGTAGTCCTGATTTATTCCAAGCATTTCCTAAAGAATCACCTATTGAACTGTAAATCAGCCTGCTGGTAAAGAAGAGATTTTTTAATTTCCCTGACCCCCATTTGACTAGTTTTGACTCTTCCTTTTTCCCTGACCAAGAAAGGTGCCCCTTAATGGTCTGAAATGGAATAGGCAAATATCTTTGAATCACGTAGGCAAGTGTTTTTCCTGGTGCCTGTAAGCACTGGAATTTTAAAGGAAATTAAAAGGAAAGTAGTAAATAAGTAGTAAACAAAAGTTGTTTTGTATGCATAGTGCATCTTTCTTTTTTTAAAAGCTGTTGAAGAATTAGTCAAATGCTTACAAAGGTGTTCATATTGGTATCTTTCTGAAGACATTCCCTGTGTTTCCAAGTTTGATGTGTATTCCCAAAGAACTGATGCATCTTCCAAGGTTTTATTTTGGATGCAAGTCTCTCATTCTGCTTGAGACTTTTATTCAGTTATTACCAGAACCAGCTAGAGCTGCTTTTAAAAGTATGTTCTCCAGCATACCTTTAAGTAATGCTACTCTCAGTAATAATTCTGCCACAGAAAGCTTGTAAAAAAGTTGATTGAAGCTGTGTTCTCATTAGAATTACCCTGGCATGTGAAGGGCACAGAGATTTCCTAAGTGGGCCGGGTCAGAGCTGAACACACCTGCAGAAACTATTGCTCAACTGTCCTGTGAATGGGGTCATTTATCGGTGCTTAACAGCACTGTCACAGAACACCACAGTCACACGCCAGTCTGCAGTCCTTGGATTATCAGAGAAAGCTGCTGGGCTCCCATCTGACTCAGGAGTGACTCCTGGTTCCTGCCAAAAGGGTGTGATTGCTTTGGTAAAATGGCAGAACTTCACAGAACCAAACAGCAGCAGTAGCCCCGAGTGGCAATAAGTTAATATGACTAACTTTAAATCGTGTTCTGCTGCATCAGAACTGAAGACAAGGAGGGTCAGAACAGCAGTTTCATAATTTGCAAGTCTGCAATAATGCAGTATCCTGTCCTGTGGAATTTTTCTAGTGCTACACACTGAAGTCATTGGTGCACTTTAATTTCCACCATAGCAGCTGAAAGAAAGTGCCTGTGGAGATCATGCAGTGCTCCTCTTCTGGAGAAGCACTAATGTAAACTGTGGGCAGTCTTGACTTGACAGCTGTGCTGACAAACCAAAAAAAGATGCTTTTTGCACTAGACAGATGTCTAAGTGTTGGAAATTTTCCAGTGAGAAGCAGAAAAGCTTTATTCTTCCAGTATTTCCATGTCACATGAAGGATGGTTTAAAAGAAAGGAATGTTTTCTGATGGGGAATGTTATTGCAGAGCTTTTTAGCATGCAGAGGATTAGCTTCTTAATCACCTCTCTGAGCAACTAGATTCTACCAGTTGTACAGGAAAATTCTTGGTGCTGTGAATAGTGAGGCAGGGTGATCAAGGAAACTGGTTATTTTATCTTCATTTGCTGCATTTGCATGGCACAGCCAGTGCCAGAATGTCTCCTGCATTTGCATGTGTGCCTTATAATATTTATCAGATACAGACACAGCATTCATCGATTATTTTCCTTGAAAGAGAGACGTTGTCAAGTATTTCATCTAAATGAAAAACAATATGAGAAGGTTATATTTAAAAATATGCAGCCTAGAAGACAGCTCTTTAAAGCAGTGGTGTACCTGGTATATGCTGGAGTTTTGTCTTGGAAATCTGCTCATCAACATCAGTAGTTCAGTAAAAGCTGAAACATGAAAGCAAATTCCTCTCTTGATGTAAAACTATAAAGTTGATTTTACAAACTCTTTTTGGTTTTTGAGGGAATGAGAACCTTTCCCTGTTTTTGTGCACAGGGTTCGACAGCATCTTTGAGTCCCTCTTAACCACTTCATTCTGTTAAAATTCACTTGTGTAGTGGAGAGGGTGATTCTGTAGCAGGCAGGAAAAAGCAAGGAACATATAATCCTGTGCTCAGAGAGTATGATCAAGGATGGCTTATGCCTTGTACTACACTTCTGTAAGGCTGCTTGGAGAGGCAGTTGTGAAACTAGGCATATTTTATGCAAAAAGCAGATAATCATGGTCACCTACTATGTGAGTGCAAAGATGGGCTAAGGCTTATGGCTGATTATATTGTGTTCAACTTGCTGCTTTGTTGGGTATTTGGTAATGATGGGCATCAGTTTTGTTTGCACTTCTTGAACAGGTTCATGCTTTGTTTTTGATCCCTGTGGTGATGAATCTGATCCTAACTAAAGCTTCATTAGCAAACTGCTTTAACCTGCCCTTCACTCCCCATTGCAAACATGCCTGGATTCCATGCTGTATTTCACTGCTCTCAATGAAGGGTTTGTTCCCCTTTTTTAGGTACCCTGCTACTCATCAAGATGGAAAGCTCAGATTCTGGTGATAAAGGAAGTATTGATCAGTCAGAAGCCCAACGTCAGAGCCAGCTGGATCGGTTAGATCGAGAAGAAGCTTTCTATCAGTTTGTGAACAACCTGAGTGAGGAGGACTACAGGCTTATGAGAGATAACAATTTGCTAGGAACACCAGGTAGGTAATGCTTGCCTATGTCCATCCTGCCAGAGTTGCTTGTAGGCAATTTGTGTCATTTTCTGTTCTCCTGAAGCCCTTTCACCTGTCTGTGTGCTGCAGCCATGTCCCGTGGTAGGAAGTAGCTTCTTGCTAATTTGTGCACATTTAAGTTCAAGTGGTCCCTTGACTTGTGGATACATAGGATGGTGTGGATTCATCAGATACAAAAGTCTGGTGTTTGCACAACTTGGCAGGAACACACAGATTTGACCCAGTTCCAGTTACATGAACCCTTAGATGGACAAAAAAAATCTCCTTCAGGCGTCTGTGTGCAGATTTTGTGCTGGTGAGATTAGGAGTTTGTAACCAGGGTAAGTACTCTGGAATGAGATTCTGCATGGGCATTTTGATGTCAGCTCTCAATCAACTTGTTAAATTTCCTCTTTACATGTTGATACCTAAAATTCAAACCATGACTCAAGTAATTGAAACATTCTTTTTCGGCTTGTGGAAGTGTTACCCTCAAATGTTTCACTGTGGACACCCTAATGGGTGTAGGATGACAAAAATTGCTGCTCAGTTGTAGCAGTTACAGAACAAGAGAGCACATCTGTCTTGAATAGGATGAAACTGTTGGATATTTCAGCTTCAGGAAAACTTCCTTGGGACAACAGTGCTAAAGTGTCTGCACTTCCCCTTAGCAACATGCTTGGCAGTGCCATTATGGCAGGATTTAATGAGACACAACACAAGCAGTGGCTTGTACCTTCTTTAGGAGCTTTTGATAATGCTTGCCATTCTCATATGATTTGGAAATATTTTTGGAAAATTTTGCTTATTTTCTAAGGTGAAATTACTGAAGAAGAGTTGCTGAGAAGGCTACACCAAGTTAAAGAAGGTCCGCCACAGCAAAACAGTGATGAGAATAGAGGTATATACAGTATTTGTGAAAACTCTTAACTTTAGCACCCCGTACGGACCTTAACTTGAGTGCAGGAGTGGAACAAGTTAAGCCTAGGCAGGTGCAAGGTGAGCTTTGTTTCAAAACTCAGTGAACCTTATCTCTGATATCTGCTGCAGAGGTCAGTTTGGGACAGATTTCATTCATAACACATCCCTTACTTCTATCAAAATAAAGTTTTGTTTAGGTTTATTTCTTTTTTTACTTCATTTTTTTTTAAGATTGCCTTTCTGTCTGCTCCCTTCTGGGATGCTTTTTGGCAATCCCTCTTCTTTAATTCACCATTCTTCCCTTCCAAAGATGCAACATTGCTTTTGTTGTCACCCTTCTGTAGAGATTGGTGGGGGATGCTCAGAGCTGACCACTGGGGTTCATTCTTCGGTGAGACAGATTTGCTATAAAGCTCTGCAGGTGAAGGTTCAGGACAAACTTAATTCTCTGTTTCACAGTCAATAGATCACTTAATTGTTTGGAAAGGAAAACACAGGATATTGATGTGTTATGACACCTGACATGTGACTTTCCATTTACTTATGATAGAAAATACGTGTTCTTTTGATGACTTGTTTGCTCTGTGATGGCTGCAGCCTATCTGTCCATATTAGAGCAGTGTCCACTCCTGCTCCCTTAGAAGAGCTCTGGTAGTTAGAGAATTGTCACGCTGCCTGTGAAACCACAGTAGCACTTGGTAGGATTCAGCACTTCTAAATTGTCACTTGTTAAGCTAAGCAATTATGTTCTTGGAAAAGATGGCTCCAAAATTAGCTCAGTACTCTAATTTTGGTAGTTCCCTGTCTTTTTCACAGGTGCAGAGTCCGCAGAAGATGTTTCAAATGGAGATTCTATAATAGACTGGCTTAATTCAGTCCGACAGACTGGAAATACAACACGAAGTGGGCAGCGAGGAAACCAGTCCTGGAGAGCAGTGAGCCGGACTAACCCAAATAGTGGCGACTTCAGATTCAGTTTGGAAATAAATGTCAACCGTAATAATGGGAACACGAATCCAGAAACTGAGAGTGAGCCATCTGTAGAGCCTTCCAATGGGGAGGATTTGGAAAACAGCCAAAGTGACTCTGAAATTCCAAGGTCTGAATCACCGTCTGTAAGGCAGCCTGGATCAGAAAGGAGCGGTGCGGAGGAGCTGACAGCTGAGGAGGCTTCCCCTCCTAGAGGGCAGAGGAGAGCCAGGAGTAGGAGTCCAGAGCAGCGGCGGACGCGGGCTAGGACTGATAGAAGTAGGTCACCTATTCATGCAGTGAGTGAGGCCCCTCGCAGGTCTCATCACAACACATCATCTCAAACACTTGACCACTCCTCAGCGAGCGAGGCTGAGGGCAGCTCTAGAACCAGGCAGCACGTGACGTTAAGGCAGCACACGGTGGGGACTGAGGTGCCAAGTGAAAATGCAGTTCTGTTTTCCCCCCCTGAAACGAGGCCTGCTCCTCAAGCAGCAGGTTCTTCAGAAACCACCGGCACCAGTGAGTCCACGGCTCCTGGGCAGAGGCCTCCCACCATAGTGCTTGACCTGCAGGTGAGAAGAGTTCGCCCGGGCGAGTACCGGCAGAGGGACAGCATAGCCAACAGGACCCGGTCCCGGTCCCAGACCCCCAACAACACGGTCACCTACGAGAGCGAGCGCGGAGGCTTCCGGCGCACGTTCTCCCGCTCGGAGCGGGCCGGGGTCAGAACTTACGTCAGCACCATCAGGATTCCCATCCGCAGGATCTTAAACACAGGCCTGAGCGAGACCACGTCGGTCGCCATCCAGACTATGCTGAGGCAGATCATGACAGGCTTCGGGGAGCTCAGCTACTTCATGTACAGTGATAGCGACGCAGATCCCAGCGGGCCAGCTCCCAACCAGAACGTGGAGACTTCGGAGCCGCAGAGCGGAGGCGGGGGCACCTCGGGCACTGAGAACGCAGATGTCAGCTCAGGGGAGGTGTACGAGGGTGGGCACGAGGCTAGCTCGACATCTGGTGCCAGGCGGGAAGGCCGGAATATGAGGGGATCGGTCACTTTTGAAGAAAGTGGTTCTCTACCATTCCTTAGCCTTGCACAATTTTTCCTACTCAACGAAGATGACGATGACCAACCGAGAGGACTCACCAAAGAACAAATTGACAACCTAGCCATGAGGAATTTCGGTGAGAGCGACGCTCTGAAAACCTGCAGCGTGTGCATCACAGAGTACACGGAGGGCAACAAGCTCCGCAAGCTGCCGTGCTCGCACGAGTACCACGTGCACTGCATCGACCGCTGGCTGTCGGAGAACTCCACCTGCCCCATCTGCCGCAGAGCGGTCCTCGCTTCTGGGAACAGGGAGAGCGTGGTCTGAAGGAGAGCTGAGTCGATGGCCAGGCAGCTGGTGTGATAGTGATGGGCAAAGAAGTCACTTCTTTATGGCCACTTTTTGAGTGGTACCTCAATGTATAGTAATGACTCGGAGTGAATCTTCCCTCATGAAAGCATTTTCTCTGGATTCAAGCTTTTGGGAATTGGAAAATTTCTTTAATTAGGTTTTTCGAGTTCTAGTTGGTTTGGGTGTTCAATTTCACTTGTCCAAAGACATCTCCCCACTTCAAAATATTTTTTTTTCTTTGTGAAGAGTTTCAAGTTCTTTCTCCTTCCCAGCCCTTGCCATCCCAGTCCAATAAACAGTTTGTCCTCAAGATTGTGCTTCTGAGGAGTTCTTTGAGAAGTTATCCCAGCTCAGTGTCCATGAGTCATAGAGGAATTCTTGCAAGAAATCCAACTCTTTGAAAAAATAATATTAATTTAATTGCACATTTGAACATACTTTTAATTTTCCTCCTGGGTTAATATTGGACATGTCTGTGTAAATAACACTAATGTTAGCCCTTTCCCCATCACTATGGCACGCTGTAGGATGAGCTGTTAGCGTAATTGGGATATTTATCTTGTTGTGGAAATATAAGAATTGCCTATGCTTGTTTAAATAAAGGAAAAAAAAACCCAACAAATCTGTTTTAAAATTGTAAAGCTTTTTTGTAGAAGCTCAGTACTTTTCCAATGCACTGTTGTACTAACGCATTAAGAATTAAAATTGTACCATGCTTAGAAATCAAGAATGCTTTTCATACAGACCCCCCCACACAGAGAGCAAGCTGAACACGAGAGGGCTGCTTTTGTGACTGTGTACCTGTCAAGAGCAGTGCATATCTGTACTATTTATGTGAACAGCTACTGTAACATAAAGACAGTTGGATTAGACATTAAATTGCATTTAAAAAAACAGAAATTAAATGTTATAATTGCAGTGTTTTGGCTCAGTAATGCCACCAAGAAGAAAAAAAAAAAAAAAAAAGATTATAAAAATTAGAAACTGTTCTAATGGCTGGTTATTTCTTGGTATGATTGCAAATATGGAATAATACAAACCCGGGTGTACTGGCTCGTTCACTGAGGTTTGTGCCCAGTTTTTCTATCAGCTTTTGCTGTCAGTGTTTGAGGCAACATTGTAACTTCAGCAAACAAGTGTGGACAGGTTGGTTTTTAGTTCTTCACGAGCTTCAGCCGTATTGGTAACCTCTGGATGTGTGGAGTGGTCCAGTGTTGGTAGCCCGTTGTGCAAGTGCCAATGGGAATAACTGGAAAGCACATCATTAGTATTGGGTTACACTTAAAAATGAGTGCACTTAAATGTGTAGCAGATTCCTGAGAATAACAGTAAAAACCCAACAAACTCTTTATATTCCTATTGGGAAGAAAAAAAAATTAATTAACTTTAAAAATTATATACGTGAAGTGTTGCAGTTGAGAACTAGAGAATGTGCCTCAACTCTCATCAATGAGAGTGTGTGTGGGGAAACATCCTTCACCCTCAGTGACCCCTTCTTTGTTTTATTCTCTAAGGTTCTGGGTTTTTCCTGGCTTATGTGGGCAATGGGGAAGTGGTTTTTATTTATTTCCACTCCAGGGCAGTGGTTCTGGAGGGATATGAGCTGCTCTTGCTGGCTAGAAGGGAAATGTTGCTTGTTCCTCAGATTACAAAACCAAAGCTGGCCTATCTTTTTTCCTAATTAAAACACATTTTTGGTGTCTTATAGCGGTGGGTGCATAAACTATAATTACAGCTCTAAACCATTTTAACATCTTACCATCTAGTTCAGGATTCCACAGCATCCCAAAATTCCTTCTTTTTACTTTTTTTCCTTCCTCTGTGTGCATTTTGTGCTGTTTCAGTGGGAAACCCTGACTGGCTGTTGGGTTTGCTTTCCTCCTGGTAGGACACACCATTGTGGCAGAGGGAACATGAGGGTTCTTTGGGAACAGAACAATCAGTCAGCCCACGGGTTTGGTCTTTCCCTTGGACACACAGCACTATAAAATTTGGAGTTGTCTGTTGATTCCTGGTGCTGGGTTCTCTGTGCCAAAATTTCCCAGCAAAATAACACTTCTGAATTTCACAGGGCAAATACTCTCTCAATTGCAGTTTCCAGACTTACAGAGCGTAGAATTAGAAGGGAAAAAACCCCTCTCTACACGAGTAGATGTAGAAGATGTTGGAAGTCAGAGATGTTAATCTCAGACTAGAGCTGGTGACCACCAGGAAGAGGGCCCATTATCCCAAACCCACGCAGAGCATGGCTCTGGTGCCTGTCACACCTTTTCCATGGAATTTCCACTGTGGTAGAACTGCCCTCACAATTTTGTTATAGCTAATAGCATGTCTTAACATTTTATATTTCTGTAATGAGAGCAACTAATAAAATCTTGGAGGTTTCCCAAACGGTACCAAGAACAAATAATTTAATCTCAGTTTGGGAGACGCTGAACGTTCTCCGTGGTTTCTTTGCCTTATGCGGTGCCGAGTGTGCTAAAGGGGTTGGGGGCTCATTGTCTGCAGCAAAAATTGCTTTATGTAGCTCAGTTAATTAGGGTAATTACATTTCTATTTATCTAAATTTAGATTGGAGTTAGGAAAAGCCAATATTAACATTTCAGTTGCTTACAAAATGTGAAACACTTTCATAATTAGACTAATTTACATTTCATGAATTATTTTGATAGTGAACATGTGTATTTAGCTCTTCCCTCCGGTTTTTTTTTTTTATATTTCTGGAGGGTCTGGGCATCTTCCCTCGTTCCCGGAGGGGTGTGAAGGGTGGGCCGGGCCGGCCGGACTGAGGGCCCTGGCGAGGCCGGGCGCTGTGGCCGTGGCCTGGGTCACAGTGCCACCGTGTGGGATCTGCCTTCACCGTCGGCTGCTTTGATTCTCGTTCGAAGCATTCTCCTGGTCATTGCCCCACTCCCTGGTTACTGCGGTTGTTTTCCAAAGGTCCGAACTCCTGCTGGGAGTACCTGGTGTGCGAGCTCCGTTCCTTGCTGGTGGGACAGGCCCCAGCCCACAGCAGGGACAGCGGTCACCAGGCCAAAGCCGTGTGACAAACACAGATTTATTACTTACATTAGTTACGAGCTGCTGTTAGTTCATATTTTAATTCACATTGTGAAACAACACAGACTTGTGAGTACTCACTTTTTTCTTTTTTTCCTTTTTTTTTTTTTTTTCCATTTGGGGCTTTATCTGTGTATAGACCGAATTCCTGGTGCTGATTTGGTTTCCCTTTCCCGCGCATATTTTTTCGTTCTTCAAACAAATCGGGTTCTTCGCAGGGAGCTTGGAGGCAGTTGAGTTGTTTTAAAACCGATTTGATTATGTAGGTACTTCATGCATAGAAATCAGGGAATTTTCAAGGCCTTTTGCAGGAAGCGCTGCCGTGCGGGCGCAGCAGCTGCAGGACCCGACGCCCTCCGGGGCTGAGGGAGCCGTCATTGTCCATTGTGCCGACTTGCAGACCGAGGGGTTTCCCACCAGAGCTGCCACAATGGCCCGTAATGAGTGTCATCCCAGTTTCCTGTCTCTTGTCTGGGTTATGCAAATGTGGGACTGCAAAGGCCCCTTTCCCGGGCGGATCCGCGGTGGATAAACACAGCCCGGTGGTCTCATGGCAGCAGTGATGAGGGGATGGATAATGCGAGGGTAAGGCTGAGGGGGTTCTGAGCCTTCACCCCGCAGTACAGCCTCCATCCCTCGTGTCACCCTTCGGGTGGGATCCCTTGGAAGCGGTGTCCTGGTTTAGGAAAGGGTCTGTGTGAGCAGGCGAGGAGCCCAGGAGGAGCCCAGCTGTCGGAAATGTCTGCCTGCTCCTCTGCCTTCTCCCAGGAGGAGGAGCTTTGGATGAAGGTTGGCTTGGAGCCACATAGAGGGAATTTCTAACAACTTCAGAAATATTTCCAGCCCTTATGTACAGTAGGCTTTTTGTTTACCCTCCACTGTGGGGGGGAAACAGGAGGCTGAAGAGACACAATTAATGGTAATGTACCCAAAGTACAAATAAGTGGTGGTGTGTTTGAAAAAAGAGCTTTGCATCTGTTATACCAGGGCTTCCCAACCTCTCAGACAGACTGTGTCTCCTTTTCCTTATGGGGAAACATACCATTGAATTTATTTGATTTATATCTGGTTTTATTTTCCCTTGAGCTACAATATTTGAGCCCTTTTCTAAATAATTTTGCTCTGCTGGGAAGACTGTTGTTGGGAAGCCCTGAATTCCACTGTGAATGTAACTCTCACCTTTTTTTTTCTTTTTTTTTTTTTTTTTTTTTTTTACCGTGCTTTGCATTTGTCTGTTCTGGACTTGTTTAATACAAACTGGTACTCAGAGGTTGGACACAGTTTGACCAGGTTTGCCAGCTAACACTTAGGAGGAGTTTGTTCCCTATGTAAAGATGTTATAATGCAAATTTAAATAGACTCAATAAAATGCATGAAGCGTTCATTTTGTTCTGGATCATCACTCCTTGGGTTTATTCTTACAGTGGGAAAGCACTGGACTACACGGTGGTGGATGTAGCAGGAATTTATTTCCTCCATGCACCTTTCCCCTTGAGGCAGTAGGGAAGGAGCTGGAATGGTACAGAATAAACTTCTCGGAAGAATTTATTGTGTTAGGACATAAAACTGAAGCAATAAATCCCTCTATGTCCCAGACCGTAAATCTGGCAGTGGATAACATAGGACACAAAAGCAGCATCTGCAAATTGTCTCCCAGGGAAGAGCAGTGACTCCAGTGCCCATCGGAACCAGGGCCCCGTGCAGGGCTGTCAGGGCTGAGTCTCCCTGCAAACCCAGCCAGGATTCCGGGAGAACCTCACGTATGGCTTAAAGCTCCATTCTAAAATTAGCAGCTGAGGTATGTTCAAACACTTACCGGAGTGGGAAGGAAGTTTTTTAGGGTGTGGGAAGCTGTATTTATTATCCCTGCTTCCCTCACCTCAATCCTGTTCCTCGGGTGGGAAGCAGGAGCTGCTTGCTGAGAGCAGCGCGATGGCATCAGTGCAAGAGAAGGGACAGGAAGGTGTTGTGTCCCTTTTTTTTGGCATTTTGCCTGCCAGGGCAGGGGCTCAGTGTCACAGCCAGGCTGATGCTCCTCAGCGCTGCCAGTGATGCTCTTCTCCAGCAGGAAGTTGTGGGCTGCTCCAGGGATGCATGGAGCCAGGATTCTGCTCCAGCTTCACTCTCCTGAGGGAGAACTCTTGGATAAAGGGTTTTTTTTCTCATTCCCACATGCTTCTTGCTCTTTGAGTGTTCAGTTCAGTCTGAAACTGGGTGTTTAACTCAGGTGTTAGCTTTGATTTCAGCGACTTTATTCATGAAGTGACTCCCACACTTTGTGTATCAGGAGCTCTCTGTCTGCTGGCTGTCTCCAGCCCCTCATCCCCCTATAGGATCTCCTTCAGTTTGGGTAACCCTGGATTTTTTCCTCAAAAACTCTTGATCAACCCCTGAATTGCTTAAAGAGCCCAAGCCAGCCTTGGCGCTCGTGTGTGGCTGACTTCATCTGTCTGTTTATTTTCTTTAATTTATTTGAGGTCTTTGTCCTGACCTGTGAAACTTTATATAACCTTGTTCCTCCCTCTCGGTGCTTAAACTCTGTAACCTTTTACGTTGTCTTACTCCTCCCTTCAGGATATATTTCCATAGCACATCCAGACCTTCTCAGGGGAATGTGTTTGGCTGCTTTGCTGGTCCTGCTGCTTGTGGGAGGGGAAAGGTTGTGTTTGGTGACCTTGTGCATCCCAGAGCAAGGGGGGGCAGGAAGAGCCATCCTTTTGGGGGCTTCTCCCCTTTTCTGAGCCCTCCTCGGTGGGATGGAGTGTTTGGAAAGAGAAGGGGGGAGAACAGCACAGGCTAGCTGCTCCTCCTTGCCCTTCCAAGCTGTTTCAAGTGTGATTGAACCTGTTCTGGGACTTGTTACACAATAAATCTAAACTCAGCTCTGTTGTGGCTCCCTAAACTCTTACAATACATTTCTATAGGGAAAATTAACCCTACTTTTTAGTCTTAGACTGGCTGGGCATTGTCTGTGACACTAATGAGATGCTGCTGCCGCATGCTCCAACTGTTCCCCTGAATAAATCCCCTGCTAAGCCGAGCATGTGAAAATCCAGGCGTCAGGTCCCCTCAACAATGATTACTTCATCCCACGTTTGTGGAGGGTTCCTTGAGCTCTGACACCCTACGCCATCAGGGTTCTGGGATTCCAAGGAAAAGGGTTGCAAGGAGGTACCCCTGTGCTGGTGTTGGGGATGCCGGGCTGCAGCACGTTCCTGTGACCCTGGCACAGCCAGCAGAGGAGCCAGCCCGGCTCCTGCTGCCCAGCAGGGATGTGTTCACACAGGTTTGATTCTCAGGATGCATTTTCAGAATGTGATTTCTCCAGGTTAAAGTTTGAGGCCAGTGGATTTTAGCTCTGCAGCAGAAGGTCTGCTTGTTGTTTTCTGTAGAAAATGCCACGAAGGACAAAGTGCCTGCTTTGGTTTCTTGGCTTTAATACCTTCTTTGATCTTTCCTTTCACAGACCCAAACCCAAAGTCTGCCCTGTGTCTGCAGAGCCAGACGTTGGCTGGCCAGTACGTTTGGAGGTAGCAGAGGGTTTATAGGGGTAAAAACTCAAAATAACATCATTTCAAGAGCCCATAAGGTTCCTCTCCAATGCAAGGATTTCTGGAATGGAGCTGGGAACAGTATGTGCCTGCTCTAAGCATCATTCATTGCTCACCATGCAGGGGAAAGGCTGAAAAAGATGCAGTGGAAGACACAGGTTAATCTCTCTGGGTACTGCTAAACTAAACTAAATAAATCCTAAATAATCTTGGAAATTACTCTGCCTTTGCTGCTGGCACCTTTGGAATGCTTGTGTGTTAATTTGTAAATACGAATCTAAATAAATTGAAATATTTATGGGTTGGAAGAGAGTGGGAAATGCCCCGAGAGCCACTCACTGCCAGCTGGCATCTGGCAGTGCTGGTTGTCCATCTTCCCTAAAAGCATGACATGGCCAGGAGGGAAAGGTGAGGGTGGAAAAGATGGAAAACGATGAAGGACAGAGGATGGGAATGGAAATAGGAGGGGAATTAAACCTAAGGAAAACTAAAGACTGAAAAAAAAAAGACTTTTGAACTGTGCTCGTCTGAGTGGGATTAAACATCAACACAAGTGGAAAAAGCGAAGGGGTGAGGGCCGAGGCACGGGGATGGCGGCGGCTGTGAGGGCTCGGGGGCCAGGACACGGACACGGCCCCCGGGGCTCCAGATGGGACCAGAACACTGCTAAGCACCAAATCCCGATGCTGGGCGGAAGAGGAGCGTGCCAGAACAATAGCTGGGGCCTGCCAGGCCGGCGGGGGAGACTCGGGGGCCCGGGAGGGGCTTTCTGCAGCGCCCTGCCCAAAACCCCCCGGACGCTGCTCGTGTTCGCAGGGCGGGCTGCAGGTGATGGGGACAGACTCGTTCAGAGCGGCTGCCGTGCCAAACCCGANCCCGCCCCGGGACGATCTCGGGCTGCCCCCACGCCGGGGGTGCTGCTGCTTTGGGGTGTCTCTCCTCGCTNCCCCCGCGCCCAGCGGAGCTCCCGCGGGCCCCCCGCCCCTCGGGCGATGCTCTCGGGGGCTGGGGACCCTCGCCCCGGGCAGAGGGACCCCGACAGCCCGGCCCATCCACCCTGCGGCTGGAGCAGCCGAGGGAAGGGATCTTCCCCGAATTATTGCTTTGAATAACGACAGCGAAGCTCTAGGAAAGATTTGCATTTCAACGCGGGGATGATTAAAAACAAACCTGCCACTCCTCAGTGCATCCTACCAGTCCTTCAAAGGAGCTCGCAAATGGGGCTTTTGCCTTTTTTTTCTTTTCTTTTCTTTTTTTTTTTTTTTTTTTTTTTTTTTTTCCCTTAANNNTTTTCCCCTGAAGGATTATAATACTTAAGTCCTGCAAAAAGAAACCAGATGGAGAAGGACAATGAAAGGAAACAAACCGAGCCCAGAGCCCGCGGGGAGAGGAGCAGTGGCCGGGCACAGCAGTGCCCAGCTCGTGTACACACTGCACATCCAGAGACATATTTGAGTCTGAATCTGTGTGTAAACAGAAAAAAAATCAATAGATAATGCCGTTTGCACAGATTGGTCTAAATTATATGTAATTTAAAACTAATTAATTAATACAAAACATTGACATGTGGCTCATATTTGATGTATAAAACATACTTGTCATTATAGATATTTAATGTGTAAAACACACATGTGTTCTGTAGCACAAATATCAGCTATTATATCTAATTAACTTGGTTTAATCCATGATATCTCAATGTTAATGTACAAATAGATACCTCAATACTGAACCACTGTGTTATAGTAATGAAAACATCCTTTGATTTTATTGTGGTTTTGTTTGGTTTTTCCTTATTGACTGCCTTTTTGTGGAAAAACTCGGGGTTTTGTCTGATGCAAAGTGCTTTTCTCCCCATTTTTTTCTGTAAATTAGGGCCAGCAGCCTGGCAGAGCAGGAGGAGGTGACTGGTGCTCCCTTCCCTGTGCTGAGCCAAGCTCAGAGGGGATTTCCAGTGGGCCCATGCACAAACACACCTTTGGAGATGCACATATATATATATTTATACATATATTTATATATAAACACACACGTGCATGTATATATATTTATTTCTATGGGATTTGTGATGAGCTGTTGCTCCTGGGGGTGCTGGAGCAGGAGGGCAGGATGTCCCTTCCATCACCTCTCTGGGTGTCCCCACGGATGCACAGCCCACTTTTACCCCAGCACTCTCCCAGTTCTCCCCCAACTCTCCAGCCATCCCAAGGAGAACGTTTTGATATCAAGCTGAAATTGCCACTTTTTCTGGTGCCTCTAAGTGAAGGCCTGTGCTCCCCTCACTCAGGAATGGGGTGCAGCATTCCCTCTCCTTGCTCTGTCCCTGCATGCACAGCACAGTCCTCTGGAGGAGCTCACTGCTGCACTTTCATTCCCTTTGAATCTCTGTTTACCATCTCTTATCTCCTGATGGGTTTTTTTAAAACGCTATTTGCAGTAAATATCCTCAACTTGAAAAAGGGTTGAGGTGCTCATTAAAAAAAAAAAAAAAGAAAAAGAAAAAAAAAGCCCGAGTTATATATAATTAATGCACGTGTCAGCTTTCATCTAATGGCAATTAAAGCACCTCATATAAACAAAGCATTAATAGAAAACCCTGGTTAAAGCTGTGTTTTCAGTGTCTCTCAGCCTCTGTAACCTCACTCATGAATTATCATCCCTGATCTTTCCCAGCCTTCCCATAACTTCTCTTATTGACAAAAATTATTAATTCTCCTGCGACCAGCACGTCCCTGGAAGGTCTCGTTGTGCCCCTCAGCCACTGCCAAATGGAAGAAATCACATGAATGATGCTTAAAAGCAGCCCTGGTGCTGTGGCTGTGTGAGAGCCCCCACGGGGTGAAGATGCTGCAGCCCTGGAGATGCTGGGGAGCAAAATCCAGACCCAAAGCTGCAACCAAGGAAATGGCAAACATGCAGGAGGCTCCAGGCTCATCCTGAGCACCTCAGGGCACCCAGATGTTCTCAGGGGTGGATTTTTAAATAATTTTTCCTTCTAAATGCCTCGGTGGGACAAGGACCATCCCTTCCAGCTGTCAGCCTTGGCCAGCTCAAGGCAACATCTCCCCTGTTAGGTTCCAGGACCTCAGCTCAGCCTTTCCTCAAGGTGATCAAACACTTAATAAAAAAAATTCCCAGGATAAACCCTTGCCTCTCCAGCCCCTCTGGAGAACTGGAAGCACCTGGGAAAGCTGCTGAGAACCATGACCAGCCATAAGGAGAGACCTGGCAAAACACAAGAGCAAATCTCTTTTCTTTTTAAACTGGTTTATTCTACACAAATCTTTTAAACAACATTCATAAAACATTAATTACAAAAATGTGCTAATATGGGGTAGGTTTCTTTCTTTTTATTTGTTTTTTATTCCAACAATCAGAAATTCACATTTTGAAAGGATAGGCATACTTTTAAGAGACACATTCACTTTACTTCCAGATACAAAATTTTGAGGGGTTATAAATCACTTACAAGGAGCAGATGTCAAAATAAAAAAGGAATAATTTTAAGATTCAGGATCTGATTTCAGCATTGAATTGAGCAGCTGCTTTTGGATCACTGGCTCTGCTGCTCTGCCCAGGGTGCCCAGCAGGCCTGGGCACCTCCCAGGACCAATTTCAGACCCCACATGGCTCCTGCTGCTCCAGAGCCTGAAGCACAGCAGAAAAAAATGGGATTACAAAGCTACCAACGGTGCTGCAGCCTTTTATTGAGTCTTTCTAGTGGGTACAGACATGGGGAGAGTGCATCCCACCCCAAAAGCCCATGGGCACACTGTTTTCCATCACCAACAGACCAAACACCAGCTGTGACAGGGCATGGCTCTGGAATCTGCTGAGCAGGGTGATGGCAGCAAGCTTGGAGGTCCTGCTTCAAAAACAATTACCCGAAATGGCCAAAATTCAAGCCTCCGCCCCGGTGCTCTTATGTGGAGCCAGCTCCAAAATCCACCCATCCGAAAGCAAATATTTGGCTTCATCCTGCTGGATTTCAGGGCAGGGGAGGGGGAGCGGGGTAATTTCCTAATTGCCCTCAGCCTCCCCAGAAAAATCCTGCCTCTGGCTCTAACGGGTTTAAATGGCTGAAACAGGATATGCTGGGAAAGTTCAGGCCTGGGGAAGTCGTGTTCTTTCCCGAAAGGATTGGGTTGAACGCGCTTGGCAGCCAAATCCCAACCGGGCTCAGGCAATTTGGCCATGGCCCACCAGAAGGGGAGCATCACCTCAGTGCAGAAACCTGCTCCAGTAAACAACTCATCTTACACAGCACGATTAAAAATCTACAAAAAGGACAAAAAGAGAGCTGAATTCCTTGGTAAAACAGCCCCAAAGTCTTGTCTCTAAGGCTACAGGAGGGGCTGCGCTTGCCGGGCTGGACAGAGGTGGGTGCAGAGTGAGCCTTGGGGAGTAGGGTACAAAAAAGAGGAGAAACTCTGCATGTACAAAGCCTCCTCCAAAGCCATGTTTTGCAGAGAACAGGAGGGATTTTGTGTCTTTCCTCCCAGCCCTGCACCTGCAGGGTTTCACCACCGAGGTTGGTGGGAAGAGGGGACGTGGGGACACTCGCAGGGTCTGGCCTTGAGGGGAGCACCAAGGGCATGCCAAAATATTTGCAAAAATAAAACTACAAAGTCCCCCTGACAGGGGTTGTGCTGGTGGTCCCACCAAAGGCCAGTGATAACCTCCCTGTCACCAGGGCTTAAGTCCATGGAGTGGCCGTGCCAGGCAGATAAAGGACCTGGAGCAATGGCATAAGGTCACCCCTGCAGACCAAAGCCCTCTCAGACAGAGCTCCATCCACCTCTGAGTTTGCTTTCTTGCCAAGGACTCTCAAAAAGAAAGGGAGCAGCTTTATTTTGGTTTGTTACTTGCCCACAGAGCCCCTGTCTGTGCCAGTTCCATGCCTGGTGTTCCTCAAAGCCCCTCGGAGGAGGATTTAAGGAGCACTTGTCAACCACATCATTGTCCCCAAAGGTTACAAGGGTGGCTTGTAAGCACCCAAAAGAGCTGCTCCAGTCCACGTTTGGTGGCATAAAGGTGGAGGGAGGGGGCTGCTCTGCTTGCCTTGGCTTTCAAAGTCATTCCAATTTTCTGCTTCCAGCTGGAAAAGGAGAAGCAGACTCTGTCACCGTGGAAATAATTGAAGCTAAAATAATCGAGGTGACCCCAAACAAAACTGTGGGGTGCAGGAGCACACAAAAGCCAGGAACGGTTTGATGTGAAGAGACAGCAAAGTCTCAGCTGGATCTGCCCCCCTGCACTGAGAGGATTTGAGTTCACCTCTATCCAGGTGAGGATTATTTGGCCACTTATAGATGCAAGTGTCAGCCAGGGTTCAAATCCAGAGCAGGTGAGATCCTCAGCACCAAATCAGGCTGCCCAGAGCAAATTGCTCTTGGCACCCACGTCCCAGAGAGAGCCTCTGCTGCCGTGCAGAACATTGCCATGGCACTGCCAGGGAAGGGCACACTGTCCCTGCCCAGCTGCTGGCCCCCTCCCTGCTGGCTCCTCCACGCAGCTCAGCCCAGGGGGTGATGAAGCTCCTTGAGTGGCAGCCCCAAAGCACCACCACGGTGGGAGGCAGAGCTAAAACCTCCTAAAATTGAGGGCCCCCAAACCCCACAGTACCACAACAGACCTGCAAAAGCCCTCTGCTTGGCTGGCAATTAGGATGTGGCCTTCCCACAGCTCCCACAGCAGAGAAATGTTAGGAAACCTCAACCCCAGCCGGAGAGAGGCCAGAATTTGATCAATTTAAGCTCCGTGACTTCAAAACTTGTGTTTGCCTGGCTGCAGGACCTCAGGGCAGGGCAAGCAGCAGTGAGGCAGCTCCTGCATATTGTTTCAAAACTGAAAAAAGCTCTAAGCCATGAATCATGGCTCTTCCCAAAGCCTTGCTACCCTTCCCATCACAAACACAACTATGGAGCCCCTGCAGCTCAGCTGCCCCCTCCATCTCTCAGCCAGAGTGAGAGGAGTTAAACCCAATGCCTCACTCTGCAGTAGAATTAAAAAAAAAAAAAAAAAAAAAAAAAAAAAGTGGTGTTTAAAACACCTTAAAAAAAAATT
>VYXF01000777.1:372217-400423 GCA_013397295.1 Polioptila caerulea | reverse complement strand
TCCTCTCTGCCTGTTCTGTTTGAATTTTTTTTTTTTTTTTGAAGCCCAACACAACAAGCCCCTGGCAGCAGTGTGGTCCCACGAGCCCTTTTTCTTCGTGCAAACATTTTACAATAGATGGGGGAGAAAAACCCAAGCCCCATTGATTAGAAGGCAAGCAGGATTGCATGGGAAGCTCCTGTGATCTGCATGCCAGGGCACAGCTTCCCTCAGTTCCCCCTGCACCTTTTGCTAATATCTTTGGAAACACGAAGGCTGGCACCTGAGGAGGAGGCTGCAGACTTGGTTCCTTCCACGCTGCTGCCCAAGATGGTTTTAGCAACCCAAAAATCCCATCTGCTACGTGCCACAGTCCTGGGGGCTTTGCCTGGAGATCAGAACTAATCCCCACTCCCAGCACGATGGGGGATCCCACAGATGAGGACTTGGGGATCCAGGGAAATAGGGCTGGGATGAGCACAAGGGTCTCACTGACCAGGAGGAGTACAGTGCAGGCAAGTTGCCCTCTGGAAAACTGGTGTGTATTTGCTTTAAAAACCCACTCCTTGAAGCATTTTAATTAAAATAATATTGATTTTAACTGAAATCCAACCCAAAGCAATGTTTTTATTCAGAAAAAGTGGGGAAAATGGTGCTTTGGAGGTGTCTCCATGGAGCCTCTGAGACTGTGTTTAATAAGTGGCAATAAATCACCCCAGAGCTGACCTTTTTTTGCTCCCACAATGATGCCAACCCCAATTTCTGGGCTGGAAAGACACACAAGGTTCACCTGCCATCCAAATGCACATTGGCCATTGCCTGCCAGCAGAAATTCATGGCATGGAAAGCAAAGAGCAGCAGTGGCCCTGTGCTGCCGCAGACACACGAGCCAGGGCAGGAACACCACAAACTGCTCCAAACCCTGTCTGCCTCCCCCTCCCTGTCTGCCCTGCACAGAAACTCCCTCTCAGGCGTAATCCACCAAATATTATTTTAAGCATTAATTTATTTTCAGCACCAAAAGTGAAAATGGTTGCAAAGGAGAACGGATTTCTCTGAGTGCCTCTCTGGAGCTGCCCGTGAGAGACACACCAACCTCTCCTGCTGTTTTAAAGATCAAATGAGGGATCTGAGTGCTGAAATCCCAGAAAATACAACCCCTTGCTTGGGTAAAATCCTCTCTCTTTTTACCTAAGGACACAAGATTCAGTTTGGAGGGGAACATCTGAGCACTCGTGGGCTGTAGGGATGCCAGGACACCTCTCATGCAGTTGGGAACCACCTGCTTTGTCCCCAAGGGCAGCAGCAATGTGTTGGCAGGGGGGTTGCAGTGAACAGGGAGGAGGAAGAGCTCTCCAGGGAGCTGGGTGTGCCCTCCACAGCCTTACTTGGTGAAGGAGCTGGAGAGGAGCCCGATGAAGGCGATGGTGGCTCCCATGGCTGCCGTGGTCCTGCAGCCGATGCGGTCAGTGAAGATGCTGACGATGGGAGAGCAGAAAAAAATCATTCCCATGGCCAGGGAGCCGACCCATGCTGGGGAGAGAGAGGAGAAAGGTGATGGTCAGGGTGGGACATCCAACAGGGACCAAGTGCAGCTTTGAATGTGACTTGGCAGAGAGGCAGCCCCATCACACAGTTGATTAACAGTGTTAAGTGCTGTTAATTAACAGTGCAGCTCATAAATGACACAGAGGCCTGGTGGCATTGCAGATGGGGCATGGACAGGTTTTGCTTGTATTCCTCTCTGCTGGGTTCCTGTGTCCCAGGGGGGACACCAAGTTTCAATGCCCTTTCCAAACAGCCTTTGCTGCACATGGGAAGATGCCCCACTGGTGCCACTTCCATCAGGAACCTCCACAGCCAAAAGCCCCCTTTTGCTCCCCAGCTTTGGCTAGGGAGAGTTTCCCATGCTGAGTTACAGCCCTGCATTCCCAGGGAGCGCTCTCACCCAACCCTCCCTCATTCCCCAGAGCCAGCACTCCTCACCTTCCCCTCTCCCCACGGTCAGTGAGGATTCCTCATTGCAGCTGAGCTGATGGAGACATCCCAGGTTAAATTCCACCCCTGACCTTGCCAGGCAATGCCCAAGTGGGACCACCATGCCCTGTCTCCTTCCAGCCCACTCTGGAGAAAACCACTGTCTGTCTGCCTTTTTTCCCAGAAATGTTAATTATTCACAGATTTTTTTCCAGCCCATCATAGAATTGTTAAGGTTAGAAAAGCCTTTTAAGATCCTCAAGTCCAACCATTCCCCCAGCACTGCCAAGCCCAGCACTAACCCATGTTCCCAAGTGCCACATCAACATGGCTTTTAATTCCCTCCAGGGACAACAATTCCACCACTGCCCTGAGCAGCCTGTGCCAATGCTTGACCAGCCTTTTAGTAAAGAAATTTTTCCTAATATCCAGCCTAAACCTCTCCTGCACTACCTGAGGCCATCTCCTCTTGTCCACTGTCTTCTTCCTGCCCTCCACCTTCTCCTTGTAATCCTTGTAATGTGACTATTTTGGGAAGGAAAAGCAGGATTTCAAGAAAAGCAATGTGGTAAGGAAAAGAATTTCAATTCTAACAGCTCTGAGGAGAAGCAAGAGGTCTTGTGGGTGGTGTGTGGGGCACAGCAGGATGGACAAAGGGCCCCCAGCCTCACCTGGCACCAAAGTGAGGGGGCCTCTGGGAGCATCTCCAAGCTCCAGGTGCCAGCTCTGGGCTGCCAAGCACAGCCCCAGGACATGTGGTCCTTCTACCTTTTTTTACCTCTTTCAGTGTTGTTTTATTTTATGCATGCAAGCCAAGGGCTCTGTAAACCTTTTCATCACAGCCCTGCACAAAAACACCCTCATGGTCCTTCCAGAGCCATGAGATCCTCAAAAAATAGCCAGGTCTCTATTAAAAGCAAATCCCAGCTATAGAATGGCCTCTCCAACCTCTGCCTTTCACAAAAGGACCACACAAAGAAGCCCTCCCCAGGCTGGGAAGAGCTGACCCTTCCAAATTAATTATAAGTTCACAAGGACCCAATTTACTTCAAAATCTTCCTTAATAAATGCAGAGTGGAGCAATAAAGTGAAAAGCAAGGGCTGTGCAGGAACCTCGTGGGACTGGCTGGGCTCTCGTCTCAACTCCAGGCAAACAGACGGGAGAGGGGGAGGGAGAGGACCCCCCTCTCCAGCTGATTTTCTTGGTTATAAACACAAGGCACAGTGTAACGAAAGTCCCTCTAATAGGATTAGGTGGCACGGATCCAAAGAGCCGTCCAAAACAGCTCCGAGAGGGGGTGAGGGGTGGGAGCCACGCCAAAATGGGAAAGGCTCGTTAAATTGGATAATATACTTCCAGAAATGTTCCTTCTACTCCAGCCAAGGCAGTAAAACGTTAGATGGCCCCGTCATGTTTGAAGTTTGTTATTTTTGGAAATTACTTTAAGAAACGCGGAAATAAAAGCATAAAGCGAAGTATTAAATTTAAAGGGCCAGATTCGGATCTTAATAACCCGGGGATTTACATGCAAATAGGCAGGATCAATCTCTGGCCCCAAAAATGCACACTCACCTGCAGAGATCAAAGCAAACCCAGGGCAGGAGGCTCAGCAACGGGCGCTTAAAAGCTCCTCCAGCTCTGGGTTTGTAAAAAGGAGATATCTCTCAATTAAAATTGGTAAACACACCAAAAAAAAAAAAAAAAAAAAAAAAGAGTCCTGTGGCAAATTGCTCTACCTTAGAGAAAGGGCTTACCACAAGCAATGAATAAAAATAGGCTTGGGGAAGAACATCCAGTTAAAATTAGTAAGAACAATAGCCTCACTTCCAGAGCGGGGTTTTGTCTTCCCAGCGCTTCCCAGCGAAGCCCCGGGAAGCCGGGAGGGCTGGGCGAGCTCCAGCGCTGGGAGGAAACCTTGACAAAATCTGGGAACAGCAGAAAACCGCCCCGGGACCGGCTCTGATCCCGGCACAATTCCCCCAAAACACCCCCGGAGAACGGGGGGCACAATCTGCCCCTGTTTTATCCCCAGTGATCTCCATTCACCCGGGCTGGGGCAAGGATGGAGGGAGGTCAGGGCAGAAAAGCACAAGTTGGGGAAGAAATGGAGTTCAGGTGAAGCCTAGCCCCCAGCCTGCCCCTTTGGGCACAGTCATTGGATCAGCTGCAGGGAAAGAAGAGTTTATTTTCTGCACTCTGCGGTATTGAAGTTTCTCCTGGGCTTTGCTGGATGTGAAGGGCACAGACAGCCGTTCCTCCAGTGGAAACCAGGCAGGGCTCAGCACCTTCCCTCCTACAGCTTCTCCAACGCTGGAAAGTTCTCTCTTGATTTAAAGCCACGGGAGAAAAAAGAGGGGGGAGGGGGCAGGAATTTTTGCTTCTGATTTCCAGAGGGTTTGGATGGCATGGTTAATTCCCAGCCTGGCCACACCTCCCACCCTCTGTGGCTGATAAGCTGGGCGAGATATGGAAACACACAGACAAGCCCCCACATGAGGCATGGAGCCTTATCAAGCAGGTCCTAAAAGAAGCTGTGGAGAGAATCCAGCTGAGGATGGGGTTGGAAGGAGCTCAGGAGCTGCCAGAACTTTGACAGGGATCGGGTTAAGACTTGATTGTGTTTTAGGGTGCTGTGAGTCCAAACAGCTCCTGGGAGCACCAACTGAAGGGGCTGGGTTTGGAGCTGGGTGCCATGGGGGACCTGGCTGGTGACAGGGGTGTCTTGACAGAAACAACCTGACTGATGACATGCAAGGGATGTCTTGACAGAAACACAAAATGCTTCAGAAACCATATTTTTAGATTTAAAAAAAAGCATGAAAGCACTCTGCTTTTGGTGAGGGGAAATGCCCATAACTTCTGATTTGGGGGTTGCTGATACTAAAGGTGACTCAAGGTGTGTTGTCCCTCCCTGACAGCCACCTCTCTGCTGACTCTGCTTGGCACTGGGAGTTACATCAAGTCCAGACCTGTCCATCCCACTCTGCTCCCACCACAGCCCCTCCTGGAGGGATTGAAGCAGCAGCTGAGGTGCCAGGACCCCCTCAGGGTACACACCCTCAAGAAGGGGGCTGGGGGACAGCACCAGCCCCAGCTGCCCCCCCAGCCCAAGCCACCTGCAGAGCTGGTGGAACCTTCCTGGTGGTCCTAGGGATGCTCTAGGCCAGGGGAACAGTTCAGTGTGTGGCTGGTGCTGCTTTGCTGGAGCAGAGCTGGTGACCAAGGAGAACATTCCACCAGCAGCTCCCACACAAAGGGGAAAGCTCCAGCTAAAGCTCCACAAATTCCTTCCTCCCACCTCGACATAACAACAGCGGCCAAGCTGGTGGCCCGTGGCTGATCCAAAGCAACGTGGCCTTCAACATGAACAGGGAATGCAGTGCTTGAAGTTCTCCAAGGGGAACAGGGATTCAGTGGTGCAGGAGATCACAGACTCATAGAAACAGAAGGGTTTGGGTTGGACGGGACCTTAAAGATCACCCAGTTCTACACCTTGCCATGGGCAGGGACACCTTCCATTATCCCAGGTTGCTCCAAGTCCCATCTAACCTGGCCTTGGACACTTCCTGCTGTTGCAATAGCATGGCCAGGATGATCCATCCTCCCCAGCACCACTCACCCTGGGTTCAGGACAGAGTGAAAACACCTGGGGTGACCCATTTGCCCACCAGCCCAACAGCACCAAGCTGTGCCCATAGTGGAGGAGGGACCAGGAATGCTTTGGTCACCTTCTCCTCCTCCTACCAGTGGCTGACAAAGCTCCTGGGGACCCTGTGGCAGAGGAGGATGGGCACAGGGGGGTTGGGGGGCTCAGCTCCCCCTGCAGTGGAGCTGGTGATTCTGAGGGCTGTGAGCACCACGTCTGTGTGTTTGGGGCGGGCAGGGCCCCCAGGGTCAGTCCAGTCCAAATCGATACCAGACCAACTCTTTCCAGCAGGACCACACAACAGAATAACAAACTTCCCCCATTGCTGGCATTTTCATAAGCAGAAAAAGGTTTCTGAGAGCAGAGCAAGGTAGGAGCAGGAAGGTGAGAAAGGAAGAAAATCTCGCCACTCTGAGACGCAGACCCGAGCCCCGCTGGTATTTAGCTCATTGTTCCAAAAAACACCATTAAAAAATCAGACTGCAGCACTTGAAGCCAAACCCATTTGTTCCTTTAAAACCGAATCTCCAGGGAGAGAGGAGGAAGGGACGTCGCTCTCAGCTGTGCTTCCCCGCTGACCCAAATACCCCGGGCTGGAGGGATCAAGGGCCAGGAGGTGAGCTCAGATCCGCCGCTGGAGGAAGTGTCTTCCCTCGCTTCCCGCGGCTTCTCCCGCTCGCGCCGCACAGCTGGGACAGGGCGACGGGGACAAGATGCACAGGGTCACCTTCCCCGGGCACCTGGCATTTCCCAGAGGAGACAGCAGGCAGACAAAGGTCATTCTCCTCCTGCGCCTCTCCTACAAGAAATAAATCACTTTTTGACTCGTCCAAGGCACGGGGAAGCTGTGCTGCCGTGACAAACCTCGTCACGCATCTTCGCAGCCTTCCCCAGCCCTACCTGGCTCGAGTTTTGGGGGGCCTGAGAGCCCAGGCAACCTTGTGGCCCTTTGCAGGTGGAGGCTGTGGGGGAGCAGGCGGCTGTGCCCCCTCGGCAGGGCTCCCACGGCACATCTGGAGTGAAAATCAAGCAGCTGTTTCATCTCGTGCCCTTGAAGAGCCATTTGCGTCATCCCCTTGTGCTCTCAGGGTGAAGCCTGAACCGCTCCCAGCGGCTCAGCCCCATGTGCTCAACACCCCCTGAGGGCTGAGCCAGTCCCAGGGATGAATGGTCAAGGCTTAAATAAAGGCAGATGCAGAAGTCAGAGCTGAGGAAGCCACCTCGATGTGCGGTGGGATGGGAAACTGAGCTGGAGAGAGCAAAATAGAGCTGAGGAGTTTGAAACTGAAGCTGGAGAATCCCAAATTGAACCTGGGGAGCACCAAGTTGAAGCTGGGGAGCACCAAATTGGAGCTGAGGAGCAGAAACTGAACCTGGAGAGCACCAAACTGAAGCCGGGGAGCACCAAAATGAAGTTGTGGAGCCCCAAACTGAAGATGGGGAGCCCCAAACCAAAGCTGGGGAATCTCAAACAAAACCTGAAGAACACCAAATTGTGAACCTGGAGATCACCAAATTGAGATGCACGAACCAAAGATGGGGAGCACCAAACAGAAGATGAAGGGCCACAATCCAAAGTTGTGAAACCCCAAACCGAAGGTGAGGAACATCAAACAGAGCCTGAGGAGAACCCAACTGAAAATGAGGAGCACCAAACCAATTCCAGGACACACCAAAATGACCCTGAGAAACCTCAAAATGATGCTGAGAAGTCCCAAAGCGAAGCTGAGGAGCCTCCTCAAACTGAAGCTGTGGATCTACAAACTGAAGCTGGGGAGCACCAAAGTGTTGATGCTGAGGAGGACAAACCAAGTCTGAGAAGCACCAAACCAAAGCTGTGGAGCCCCAAATTGAGGAGCCTCAAATTGATGCTGAGGAGCCCAAAACCAAGGCTGGGGAGCCCCAAACTGATGGTGAAGAACCCCCAAACCAAAGCTGGGAAGCACCAAACTGAAGCAGCCAGGCTCCTCTGGATGGGAGCTGGTGGTGGCGGGGCATTGTCGTGGCAGCCACTGTGCATCACGTGCAGCTCAAAGCCAGCTAAACTCATTAATTGTATAGCAAGCCCTGCTTGGTACCATACCCTAAAGCTTCAGAACAAAGTCCTCCTTTATCAAGTTTGGCTGACTTCTCCTCCCCACCCCCCCCTCTTTTGAAAACAATTCCACAACAGCCTGAAAATTGGAATAAATGGAATTATTCAGAGGAATTATTCAAGGCCAGGTCTGGCTAAAGACCCTTTCAGTGCCCTGCTCATGGTGGTATTAGGAGAGGGTAAGGAAATATGTGAATGTTGTGGAAGTGGAAGCTCCTGTCATTGTGCCATGATCCCATGGCCATGGAAAAGGCAGCAGCTTCCCAGAGATCAGACCCAGCAAGTGTCAATCCAGTCTTTGCCATAGGGGAGTTCTAACACACCAATTTTGAGCAGGTTCAGGAGCACAGAGCACTGGAGCAGAGCAGGCTGGGAATGTAATTTGCTTTAAAAGCCCTGCCACACTTAACCTGATTGTGTCTCTCTGCCTCCCCTCACTCTCAAGGACGCAGGAGACTTGTAAGAGACGAAGCCCAGGCCACCTCCTGTGACCACTAAGTGACAGATCTCAGCTTATGTGAGAGAAAAGTCCCAAAATGAGCTGCCCTGTGGCCACACTAAGTAGAGATGGAGACAAATCTGTGGTTTTGCTTGGCAAGAAGCAGGGACAGAGTGTTTGCCTGGGGTTCCTGCGCTCAACATCCTGGAGAAACTCAGTCCCAGCCACATTTTGCATCCATTTCTTTCCAAACCCATAAAACTCGACCCTGGCTAGAGCAAAATGGTGTTAGAGCTGGTTTCTGGGCTGCATCATGTCCTCCCCATCCACAGTCTCTGCCTCGGAGGCTCCAGAGCTGGTCCAGAAATGCAAATTCTTGTGAAATCTGTCCAAAAGCAACAAGGCAGCATGTGCTCTGCAGCTGAAACCCACCATGTGCCCAGGCGGGAATTTTCTTCCCAGCACTCCACTCCACAGGCCAGGAAGGTTTTTCTTCTCTGTGTTGCCTCTGGCTTGCAATTTTTGAGGGATGATTCACCTACCACACACTAAAGTTACCCAACAAACAGGAGCTGCAGCTCATCAACGTGGGCCACGTCCCATCCAGACATCTTTCCATGACCTACACACCCAAGGAGGCCGAGGATCTTGTTACTGCAAGCTCTCCTGGTGCTGTGTGAGTCCAAGGGATGCTGGGCTGGACCATGTTTGCCCATGTCCCATCTCCCTGTGTGAGAGCCCAGGGCTGTCTTGCTGTACAGCTGCTTTTGGGCAGAACCAGTGCCTTGCTGCAGCTCCTGCCCAAATGAACTGGCAAAGACTCTTCAGCATTGGGGGGGAAAAGCAAATCCTGGGGATGAGCATCTCCCCCCTCGACTGCGCTGTCAAAAGCCTCGCCAGCCCCTGGCTGCATTTTCATCCAGCAATTTTATGAAGAACAGACAAGTTCCATTTTAATTGGTTAAAATTCCCTCCTCCCACCCGCGGAGCACCAATCTGTAATTAGCCTTTCATGTCAAACGATGTTTATTCCTGACGGAGTTTATCTTGGCACAAACACGCGCTCTGAAATGCGCACACATTTGAAGACTCAAGCCCTGCATTTAATTCTCTATCTGCTTGTTAATCCTCATTGTTCCCAAGCCCCTTTTCAAAACACACCCACAGGCAGAAGAAAGTATTCTTTTATACATATCCATAAAAACCTCCTTCCAGCATCAGGACACCAGCGAGCACGGCACCGGCCCAGGGTCCGGCTGCCCCCCGGATCCCGGCGCTCTCCCAAACACACGGTGCCAAGGCCAGCCCTGCTGGTTTTCTCCACCTTCCCCTTTCTTTAATACACATTTTTCTCCCCAGCTGTGATGACCCTCAATGTTCCCCCTGCAATACAACTGAAGGATGGGAGCCCTGAGGTGAGAGGATGGGAAAAGCACAGTGGGGAACCCATGAAAAGCACCCAGCTCCGTTTTGGAGACCCTGCCCTCCCCAGTGGAAGCCAGAACCCAAGTCTCATGATTCCTGGGCTTAATGTGGAGTAATCTGGGATTTATACTCTCCCAGAAGTAGCAGACACATCTCCTAACACAGCAGCTTGAGGCTGGACCAGCAGCCTCCAGGACCTCCTGGCTGGGACTGGGTGACCAGAGCAGATCAGATCCTTCCTCTCTGTCCAGGTCCAGGTGCAGATGACAGTGAGAGCCCCACAGGGGGTCCTGAGTGGCTGCCAGTGACTGCTCCAGGTTCTCCCATTTCCAACAGGGCAATAAACAAGATAGCTGCCTTATAAAATGAAAGGGACAGCAAAGGTTTGGGATCAGGGGCAGTATTGGGGGGGCAGTTAGGGTTTGGGTTAGGGTCTGGATCAGGGTTAGAGTTTGGTTTAGGGTCAAGGGACATTGCTCTCCCCAGCCCAATGCATGCTGGTGGGTTGAGGTTTCCTCCAAGCCACTCATGCTGTGTTTTTGGGGAAGGAGTTCCTACTGCTGAGGCCAGGCAGGTTCCAAGCTGATGGCAATGATTAACCCTGGTGGGGCACTGTGGGTCAGCTCTGGCCCCAGACTCCGGCTGCTGCACGTCCAAAGCTCTCAGCCTTTGGAAAGCCATGACCTGACCAAACTTCACTGGGCTTTGACTATGATTAACCTCCTGCAGCCACCAGTGCAAGGTCACAAAGCCTGGGAACAGCTCAGCACTCACACTGTGCCACGGCCATCCCCTGTCCCCAACAATGAGGTGTGATCTCCTCCTGCTTCTCCAGCCCCAAAATGTGTCATCTCCTCTGAATCCCACCGTGGCCATCTTATGTAACTGGCAGGTTTGTACTGGTGACCAGTTCCTGTAGCCACAGGCAACTGGGAGGACTGTGCAGCTGAGGGACTGGGGTGGTGGAGCCTCAGGAATTCACCCCAATGCTTCATCTGCTCACAAACAGGGCAGGAGGGATGGAAGGGGGAAGGCACCTGCCAGGACATGAGCACCAGCACCAGGACTGGGCAGGCCCTGGGCAGTGCTGGGATATGTGATCAGCCAGGGACAGCCACACTTTCCCAGGCCGTGATCCAGGTGAGCGCTACCACTTTTGGGGGCACACCTGAAAGTCCTGAAGGGCTGGAGTGTGACTCTGGGAGCAGTCCCTGCCCTGCCAGCTGCCCCCTGTGAGTGGCTGCCATGGCTTTTCTCAGCCAGAGCAGCCTGGCCAGCCCTGTGATCCACTGGGACACAGAGCCCTGGTTCCCACTGGAGCAGCCTGGCCAGCCCTGTGATCCACCAGGACACAGAGCCATGGTTCCCACTGGGGCAGCCTGGCCAGCCCTGTGATCCACCAGGACACAGAGCCCTGGTTCCCCCTGGGGCAGCCTGGCCAGCCCTGTGATCCACCAGGACACAGAGCCCTGGTTCCCACTGGGGCAGCCTGGCCAGCCCTGTGATCCACTGGGATGTGGAGCTGTGGCTCCTGGCCAACACAGCTCGGAGCAGATGGCGAAGCAGCGCCGGCTCACAAGCCAGGATGAGGGGCAAAGCCAACAGAGCTCTTCACACCAAGGTCAGGAGTTCATGTCCCAGCCAGGCACAGAATCCACGTGCATCCATATGGGATCCAGTGCCCAGCACCAATCCACCACTGCATCTCCATCTACATGGTGACATCATACCTGAGACACAGGATCCCCAAAATCCCCAGCTTCAGAGTGAGAGCAGCTGGGGCATCCCAAGCCCTTGATACCTTGGGGAGAAGATGGGATGTATCCTGGCCACCAATGGGAGGCAGATTGGGCTCTACTCCCGAAACAAAGCTGGTGGCCCATGGCTGCTCCATCCTTGTGAAATCACTGGGCACTTTCTGCCTCCTCTGCCCCCCTCCCACCAACCCCTCCTGGGCTGCGTTTGGGAACCCTCCTCTCTCTGTGGTGAGACAAGGGTGAGAAAGGATGTTTTTTTCCAAGCTGGAAGAGACAGAAATGTTTCCTTCTTTGCCAGATTTCTCCCAAGCCATCTTCTGTTTCCCATTAACAGCGAGGAGAAGAAGAAACCCTGCAGCCCAACTCCACGCTCCTCCCAGCACAAGTCCCATGGGCACTTGTCAACATCCCAGTAAAAAAAGGAGAATTAAAGCCATGTAACCTGGCTGGCCATGACCCAGGGACCCGCAGAGCGAGGCCTGGCGGCGGCTGGAAAACAACCCCCCTGCTCTGCTCTTACATCTCCCCCACGGAAACTTTCCAACTCCAGTCGCTGGCAGGAGCCAGGCTGATCCCAGCTGAATTCCTTCCACTTACCAGCAAATAAATAGCAGTTAAATGAAAGGAAAGAGAAAAACACCCTTTTTTCAAAGGGAAAAACAAAGAAGTCAGGGAAAATAAATGAAGGCGAAATGTTGGGCTTGTCACAGGCTCGCGAAGATCTTTTTCCTTCCCAGTTGGGTACTTGACAGCCTTCTTTTTCAGCTAATTAAGGGATACTCAGAAAGAAAAATAGTTCCAGCCCTTTGCCAACCCTGAGTATTAAGGGGAGAGTCCCAACAGGCTGGACACCAAACCCAGGAGCCCTGGCCACAGCTCCTCACCCGCCCAGGCACTGGTTTTAGACAAATAATTGCCACTGCAGGACATCTGCGGCCTTCTCCCAGTCCTGGCAGATTTCTGCACAGCCTTTTCTCCAAAGCCTCTGGTGGTGGGCATGTCCAGTCTTGGAATCATAGAATTATGGAGTCATTTAGAAAAGCCCTCTGAAACCATTGAGTCCTACTGTTAACCCAGCATTGCCAAGCCCACCACCAAACCATGTCCCCAGGTGCCTCAGCAACATATCTTTGCAGTCCCCACAGGGTGTTTAACATGTATCTGTACCTCCCCCTAGACAAGGGCCAGTCTTGAACTCCAAGTATTTCTCCCAACTAACACCTTCCCTGCTGCAAAATTTCCAAGCATTGCTTTGCAACCTGTCCTTCACAGGACAGAGAACACAGTTAATTACCTTGTTTTTTGCAACTTTTGGGGGAGCAGAAGGCAGTGGTGCACCTTCTACTCCCTATCAGGAGCAATCCCAGCCCAGGTTTCAGCACTGCATATTCTCCCTCCTCTCCTCCACATCTCCCAGCCAGCCCAGTCCTTTCCCATTGTGTGGTGGACAGGCCTGGGGGGGAGATGACATGAAATTGTGTCAGGGGTGGTTTAGGTTGGATATCAGGAAAATATCCAATCTAAACCACCCCAGAGGGTGGTGGGGCTCTGAACAGACTCCCCAGGGAACATACATGGCCCTGAGGGTGCCAGAGGTCCAGGAACATTTTGGGATGCACAGGCTGGGATTGTTGGGGTGTCTGTGCACGTCTAGGATTGGACTGGATGATCTTTGAGCGCCCCTTCTAGCTTCAGATATTCCATGATTCAATTATCCTGTGAGATGGGGATGGAGATGGGGATGGGGATGGGGGTGGGGATGGAGATGGAGATGGAGATGGAGATGGTGTGGGAAGAACCAAACCTCCCCAACACCCGCCAGCCAAGGCTGGGGCATTCCCGGGATGAGTGAGGTTGGAAGAAAGCATGCCTGTGTTTTTCCCAGTGCCAACCACACGCTCTACTGGCACTGCTGGCTCTGCCCTGCAGCATCATCTCCAGAGCCATCCCCACCCACAGCCACCCCCCAGAGCCCTCCAACCTCCAGAGGAAAAAAATGCTGTGGCAACCTCAGCCTCAGCCCCACTGCAGCAAAAACCCTGAAATGGAGGGCGTTGGGATTCCTCACCTGTGGCATCTGGGCAGAGCCACCCACCCCAATATCACCAAAATATTTCAGTTATGTTACTTATTTCCTTCCACCCAACACAGCCCAAATTTCCCCAAAGACAAGGTCTGTCCAATGCCCAAGTATGCACAGGGCTAAAAATATGAAAGGGGCTGGAAATATGAAAGGGGGAATCGTGGTGTTTGCTCAGGGTGCTTTCTGGGGGTGGCCCCTCCCCAGGCTGTGATTTTAAGTTGTTTTGCCCCCAGGGCTCACTCACAAAGGAGGTAACACCTCCCTCCATCGCCTCTTCCACCTCAGCTCTCCCGCCACACCGGCGTCTTCCCCGGATGGTCCCAGGGCTCAGCCCCGGCCCTCCCGGGCATGAGGGACACGAGGTGATGACTGACCACATTGGAGANTCGTGGTGTTTGCTCAGGGTGCTTTCTGGGGGTGGCCCCTCCCCAGGCTGTGATTTTAAGTTGTTTTGCCCCCAGGGCTCACTCACAAAGGAGGTAACACCTCCCTCCATCGCCTCTTCCACCTCAGCTCTCCTGCCACACCGGCGTCTTCCCCGGATGGTCCCAGGGCTCAGCCCCGGCCCTCCCGGGGCATGAGGGACACGAGGTGATGACTGACCACATTGGAGAGCCTCCTCCACTGAGAGAATATCTTTAAAAATCAAAATAAATGAAGGAAAGCTGTTTTTCAGCAGGCTGAGCAGAGCCCTGGGGCAGGCAGAGTCATCCTGGGCTGACACAGCGTCTGTGGGACAAAACAGCTCCGTGGTGGAACACAGGGGCTCTCCTTATGATGGCCATCGGGAAATTATTTCTTGCCCCAGTGCTGGAGAGTTTGCCCCGGGTCTGCAGCACAGACACCAGTGCTCCTGGAGCCTAGGGACCAGGAAAAAGATCCCTAGATGACACAACACTTGCGTATCATCATCAAACCAGACACCCAGAGGGCAAGAGAAGGGTAAAATATCCATGTGATTTTAATCTCTTGGAGCTTCCTTACATTAAAGACCACATTTGAAAACAACTGGATATCTCAGCAAAGTAGACCAGGCTGTCATTAAGCAAATCCGACCGCTAAAGGAAAGTGAAAATGAGCAGTATTTTATCTAATTTTTTTTTTTTTTTCCCTTTTAGCCCAGCAAGAAGCAGGTTACACCCCTTTGCCAACGGGCTGTCACTTTTGGCTGACCTGCTCTCATTTGAAAGTTTTTCAGACGCCGGGTGGCTTCGGGGAAGGGCCAGCCCTGCCCTTTGGTGCCGCAGCAGGAGGGGCAGAGCCGCGGCCGGGGCTCGCAGCGGGACGAGCCCCCGCTTCCATCCGCACGCCGGGAACCAGCCCCGAGCCCCGCGGCTCCCGCTGCTGCCCCTCGGGGGGGATCCGCGAGCCGTGGCCATGAATGTGCCGGTGTAGATCTATGCACACACTCACATCTACATAGAAATTAAAAACCAAGCCCCCCGAGGGCTTGAGCCCACACGACAGCCACAGGCAGAGCTCCCTTGGAGCCACACAATGTTTAACGAGACCGAGGGGAACTGGGGACAGCCCCGACCGCTCCGAGTGCCCCGGTAGGAAAGGGCTCTGAAGGCAGGTGAAACATTAATGTGCTTTCCTGAGGAAATGCCTTTGCTTTTTGCTGCATCAAGGGCTTTGAAATGCGAATGAACAACAGGGCAGGTTAATGAAGGCTTCTGTCAGTTACTGGGTGAAGTTTGGTCCTGCGAGCCGGGGTTCAAAGCCTTACATCCCATACAGAGAGTCTCCTCTCCCTCCCCATGGAAACACGGCTTTTTGGGGTGGGGGTGGGAACCAAACCGCCCTGTCCCTACAAAATTGCCCCTGTCCCTACAAAACTCATTTGTCCTACAGGTGCCAAGGGTGGGATTGCTGCAGCGGACACACCCCACAGCCCCCAGTCTTGTTTTCTGCTGCCTGAGCTCCCACTTCACCCATCCATGCTCAGGGAATGAGAGGATTCAGCAGCGTGGAGCTGAAGCCGGCCAGGATTTTGGGGTATGGAGGGATGTGAGGGCCTGGAATGCAAAGCCCCAAGCGTGGGGTGGGTCCAACCCCTCTGCTGTGCCCAGCACGGATCCGTGGGGATGTGCTGGAGGACAGCAGCCCGCCCTGCTCTGTGACAGCACCGGGGATGCTGCTCCTGAGGCATCATCACATTCCTCAGCCTCTGCAGCGATCCTGGCACGGGGCAATCCCTTCCCAAGGGAAGGGGCACACACTCGTGGGTGCATTATGGACAGGCAAAGCAGGACAAGGGTGCTGGGTGCCACAATGAAGGGGAGAGCGGTGACACCACGGCCAATCCTCACTACAGGGCTGAGCAGAGGCAGCTGCTCATCACCACTGCCCCCTTGCCCCTGCCCCAGGCAGGGAGGGATCCCAAATCCCAACTGCTCCAGCTGAAGCTGTGGCAAAATGTCAAGCATTTTCCACTGGCCACGGACTGACTCTGAGTGGAACAGCAAACACGGCTGAGCTGTGCTTCCCACAGCAACCACAGGTAATCTGGAGCTGAAACTGTCCCCTACAGATAGCCCTGCTGCAGCCCTGAGGCACTGGGAGAGCAGAAGGCTCGGGGGGCAGGACCCTGCGTGCATTCACACTTGTTTTGAAGTGTCCATGAACTTGAGCGTGCCCAGGAGCTGGGAGAGGCCCAGAGGAGGGAGGGAATGGGGTGATGGAGGAGCCGAACCCCCGGCAGTGCCCCTGTCAGCCGCGGGCCTGTCGGGATCACACGGAGTTTGCAGAGCCAGGGAGAGGCTCATTTTTGTCTCCTCTGCNGGGGGGAGGGGGGAGCCGACCCCCCGGCAGTGCCCCTGTCAGCCCTGGCAGCCGCGGGCCTGTCGGGATCACACGGAGTTTGCAGAGCCAGGGAGAGGCTCATTTTTGTCTCCTCTGCTAATGAGACTGATACCAGCTGCTTCTCGCTGAACCAGTCTGACCATCGGGCCGAGCCAAAACTGATTCATTCATAAGAAAATGGGAAAGGAGATCGACTCGTCACCCTGACTAATGGGGAACCCGGCCAACAACCTGCTGCTTCCACACCAGCCCCACATCCTGCTTGCTTGGTTCTTCATCATCCTCCCAAACTCCAGCGCTCAGGGGGAGCTTTGGCCCGGCACAGTGGGGTGATAAAGCAGGAGTTATCTGCTGCAGAAAGTGTCGGCGCGTGGCCAGGGGCTGCAGTCACCCGGCAATGCCGGGCATTTTGCAATAGCTAATTCCTGATTCGGAAGCAGAGGAAACATTAAAGCCCTCAGAGACATCGCCTTCCATGCAGCTCTGCCTCGCATCATCTTCCCAACAGCTTTTAGGGTTGTTTTTTATCTCCTTCTTCATCCGGCAATAAAAATCTAAACAACCGCCTTTGTGGAGTAGAAGAACTCTGCCTGCTGTAAAAACTGTTTTCTGTGGGGGTTTTTTTTTGCGTCATTTTTGTTTATGAGGCCAGTGGAACACAAACCATGGCGGGGGGAGGCTGCAGATGGTGGGGCTGGGAACCCTGGGGTTGGGAGGATGCTGTCCCAAGGGAAGGAAACGAGCTCTGAAGACCAGACTGGGGCTAATCTTATCTCCAGATGGAGATTAGGGTGCACCAGCAGGAGTTAACAGCCAAGCACAGGGGTCAGAGCAGGACCTGAAGTGCCTCCTCTCCAGGCTCTCTGGTTCATGCTTTGGTTGGCGAACTGAAGCAGGGCAGAGTTTAACAGCTATAAAAAAATCTGCCATGATTTCTTAGCTTTGGGCAACACATTGGATTTTATATGAATCTCCCTTAATAAAGATCCTCTCCTAAAATGCAGATCCCAAGGGAGTTTCAGCTGTCCCCGTTAAAAGCCTGTGACACCATCCCTTGCCCCTAGATCACCAGAATTCCTATCAGCTGACCCTGTAGACATCAGGACAAGCAAGGCAAAACTTTAGCTCTTGGTGAGAAACCCACCCTGGGTCTTGAAAATCCCCATTTTCAAGGCAGAAAAGCACCAGCCAGGCCGGTTTGGTGGGGAAATGCCCCAAATCCTGACGCTGGGAGTGCTCAGTCTCCCTGACGGTTCCACAGGGAGAGTGGAAAACTGGGATCACGTGAGTCAGAGACAAGCAGAGCTCTGGATATCACAGCCAATGTCTCTCACCTCTCCCACACCACCCCAGCAGGCTGCGAAAGAGTTGCCAAATATAAAATCTTCATTTTCCCGCCTGGGTTCCAGGGCACTGATCGAGCATTTCACACATGACACTGAGAGTGGAAAAGCCTGGTGCAAAGGGCTTTAGGATTCATTCCCAGCTGTCCCTCCCAAGGGCATCCAGACCCCCAGGATTAGCCCCATGCCCTTGTGCAGCTGTGAGCGTGTGCCCCACACCTGCTGAGCAGGACAGGAAAAACCTGCAAGGGATGGAAATCTCATTCCCAAGGTGCAAGGGAAAAGCTGTCGACAAAGTTGTTGACAACATCCCTGGCAGTCCTCACCCCTTCCCTTCCCAGGCTGGGTTCTCACTGACTCTGGAGAAGCTTCCCTGGCATCAGGACAGTCAGCACAGCTTTTATTTAATCCTGAATTTTCCCCTGGGCAGGGGAATGGTGGGGAACAGGCAGGAGGAGCCTCACAAGGACCTCAAACCTCCAGTAGTGCTGAGGCCTCCACAAATTTATATATAGAGAAAGAAAAAAAAAGATAACCCNCAAGGACCCCAAACCCCCAGCAGTGCTGAGGCCCCCACAAGTTTATATATAAAAAAAAAAAAAAAAAAGATAAGAACCCAACACCCCAATTTCCCTCCTTGGCAATGGCCTATCCTGATACCTCTCCTATCATTATGCTCTGCAATTAAGTGATAAAGCTGTAATTGCCTTATCTGATGCTGGACACAGCAGCAAAGCAGGAGCTGGCCCCGAATTCATCACCCTGGGTATTTCAAAGCCACCCTGTCTGAAAGGATTCTCCTGCTTTGTGGGCTGATGGACAGACAGGACTCCACAGCAGCTTCCTCCCTCTGAAGCTGGGCAGCAGCACGCCTGTCATCCTTTCCACTTCCCACTGCCATCCCCAGCTCCCAGCCGGGATGGGAGCACACGGAATAAACGGGGCAGCTCTGAGTCCACTCTGGCTGTGGGAAGGCAGGAGAAGATGGTGGAGGGACCAAACCTCCATCACCACTGACCCAGCCCTTCCCACATCCCTGCTCCAGCATCCTGGGGAGCCACATGAGGCCAGGCAGCCGGGAGAGCCTGACTGGGGCCAGAGCACTGTGAGAGCAGCCCTTCAGTGTGGGATCCAGCTGTCCCAGTGGGACTGGGGCACTGGATTTAGAGGAAGGGACCCCGGTTTTCAAGCCTGATGCCTTGGCATGAGGAGCAAAGCCACACCCAGCCAATCTCAGGCCATAAAAAGCCCAACTTATTATTTCCATTCCCATGTTCATCGCCTCTAAAGGAGCTCTGCTGGGCTGTGGCATCTTCCCAAGAGCATCAGCCCTGATTTCAGCTGTTTAAACTTTGGTGTCCCCTGAAACCTGATCCTTGCCATTCTTCCAAGCTTTTAACTATTTTACCTCCCCACCACTCCACACCCCGGGAGCTGCCACCAGAACCTTGGGAAAGGAAACTCCAAAATCCTCCTTGCACGAGCATTTCCCAGACATGCCCCAGTCCCCCTGGCCAGTGAAGGGCAAAGCCTCCGTGCCCCAGCCCAGGGGCCACGGCGAGGGGCACCGTGCCCGTGCCCCCCTGGCAGGGCGGGCAGGCTCCCGCGGGGGAGCAGCCACAAGAAAGGCCGATGCGATTTGCATCGTTAGCATTCCTTCCCTTTTAATAACCCAAGGTGTTACCAGCAACACTGTTACTGATTTTTATCTCCACAGCGCCTTTTAAGAGCTCCAATTTGTTTTTCTTGGAGATCTCATTCTGTTTTATTAAAGCTGACACCGAAGAGGGAAAAGGAGACATTAAGGACCCAGAACGAAAATATCCCGTGTAAAAACCCCGTATTATTTTCTTGGAAACGCTTCTCCGTTGACTTTAATTAAGCTCTCCCCAGGCTCGCGAGCTTGGCATGCTTGGCTCTCAGGCAGGTTTAATCCCAGACAAGCTCCCCACACCCCCAGTTGTCCCCGCTCCCACAAATCCTAAGAAACAAACTGGGTTTTGCTAAAATACACGGATTAATGGCTGGCCCACCATCAAGAACATCCTGACGCTGCATTTTCGTCACCGGCCATGGCGTAAGCACGCGGCTGCAACCGCTTCGCCAGGAGAGCCAGAAAGCAGCTTTACTCCCTTCTTTTTTATTTCTTCCTTTTTTTGGTTATATTTTCACAGCCATTGGAAGGCTTGGGAGATGCTTCTCTTTTGCCTGACTATGCCCCAGAGCTCTCAGGGCAGGCAGGGTGGCCACAGCCTGGCTCTGGTGCCACAGCTGAGCCGGGTGCTGTCCTAAAATCAGTAATTTGTGCACACACACACATACATACACACACCCACCCTTGGTAGAAGTAAGCTCTTTAGGATGATTGCAAATACTCCAAAAGTTGGGAAATCCCAGGAGGGAGCTTGTCTGGGCATCATCTGGTGCATACCCATTATGTAATTACCGTCAATCTTTAATCACAGATAATACTTTTCCATCGGACTCCAATCAGACGGAGCACGGGAGGCACAATCCTCGCTGCAGGAGCTGCCATTAGATATGATTCCCACCTCGGTGGGCTCCAGGTTGATTCACTGAGCTCCCCCTGCTTCGCACAGGTTTTGTGCAAAAAAACCCTCTGGCTCCCTGGCAAGCACCCACATCTCCCCGGGAAGGAAGGATTTTGCCTCCCTTTTACGCACGGGATCTTCGGGCGGACAGATTAAGGCCAAGATCTTGAAACAAAAGCTTTGTTTTGGTGCCTGATGTGAGATGACCAGGAAAAGGGCCTTTGGGGATGCCACTGGGCAGGGTGGCCACATGCCCTGGGGCCCCCAGCTCAGCTGATCGCCAGCATGGGGTGGTGGGTGGGTGCTCAGAGCAGGTTCCTTGCCTGCAGGCACTGTGGTAGGGTTGTTTCTCCTCCCTGAGAAGGGCCCCAGTGTTTGCCCGGGGCGAACCCCAACAAGTCAGCCCATGCACCGAGCGCCTGAGCCACTCCAGAGCACGCGGGGCTCCCGCCCCAGGAGAGGCAGCTGCTCTGCAGGGAGTCATGGAATGATTTGGGTTGGAAGGAACCGCAAAGATCCTTCCAACCCCACTGCCATGGCACGGACACCTTCACTGGACCAGCTTGCTCAAAGCACCATCCAACCCAGCCTTGGCAAAGCAGGCAAAACCCATCATGAACTGCTAAATGCAAACTCAGAGCCAAAAAAGTCCCAAAGACGTGGAGGAGCAGGGTTTGGTGAGCTTGTCTCCTCCAGTGTGAGGTTTTGCAGACCAGATTCTCCCAAAACCATGCCACTGGCAGCACTGACCCCAAAACACCCTCCCCACCTGGCACTGGGGTGCCTGCTCTGGGACACAGCACTGGGAGCTCCTGTTGCAGCCGTGGGGTGCAATGCTCCTCTGCCTGCGCCCTGCGGGGTGCGGGGATGGAGGTGCAGGATATCCCCGAGGTGGAGCTCCCCTGGGGCATGCAAAGGGCTGCCGGGCTGCCATCCTTCCACAGCGTCCTCTCGGTGATCCCACGTGAGGCTGGGAGGTTGCTCAGAGCACCCTGGGCTGCTCCTTGCACAGGGGCTAGTGTGGCACGGCACGGCACGGCACGGCACGGCACGGCACGGCACGGCACGGCATGGCACAGCTGCCAGGGATGCCCAAGATGAGTTCCAGCAAAACAACTCACCACGGGCACAGGGCTGTGACCCGGCAGCTCTTCCCGAGGGTTTTCCCCCGTGCTTCCCCCCCACTCCAGCTCTCGAAGGATATGCTGGGGACGCCAGGGATCTACAGCTAAAATGCAGGGAATGCAGGGCTGTGCCACCCCGCCCTCGGGACGTACCCGAGCGAGGCCGGAGCCGCGGCCGGAGCCCCGGGCGGGCAGGGCGTGCGGGCAGCGCCGCGTCCCGCCGGCCCCGGAGCTGGCAGGACCTGTTGTGCGAGGTGCCGGGGAGAGGCTGGAATGGCTCGCGCCTGCGAGCGTGTTGCAGCAATTCCCAGCACACGTCATGGGGGTTTTGCAACCGCCCCAACTGTCTCGGGGTGGATGCGCCCAAAGGGCCCGCGGAGAGCCCGGCGCTCCGGGGCCCGCGGCAGGCACGGCAACGCCCGGCGGGACAGCCGGGCACAGCCCCCGGCCGTGCCCAGCCGGGCACACACCTCTCCACCAGGCCTTTTTCCACAGGGCAGGACGCCAAAGGGCAGCATCTCCTTTCCTGGCAATAGGGAATAATCAATCCTTCGAGGAAGAGGAAAGGAAAACCCAACA
Organism: Polioptila caerulea; assembly: GCA_013397295.1. Lineage (NCBI taxonomy): Eukaryota > Metazoa > Chordata > Aves > Passeriformes > Certhiidae > Polioptila > Polioptila caerulea. The sequence continues at coordinate 378,618 of VYXF01000777.1, read as the reverse complement.
AATCCCTGCTGTGATGGGTGGAGCTGCATATTTGCAGACGTGCTGGACTGGTGTCCAGTCCTCTTGCTGCCCATTGCCATGGTGATGCCATGAGGTGCAGAGGCTCAAGGTTGCAGAGATCCGGGGAAAAGTGATTCCTCGGGGAAAACACCGTCTGCAAGATGTGGGTGCGTGGCTGCTGTCTCAGCTGGGAAATTCTGGTATCCTCCTCCATGCTCTGTCCTGCTCATAAGAAACCCCTGAAGGGTGATCATTCCAAAAAAAAAAGCCAGTGGAAGAGACCGAGGTATTTGGTAACGTGCCAGAAAACTCCATATGGCACCCAGACAGCAGCCAACAGTGGGCAGAGCCCCAAGATGGTTGGACTTGGTGATCTTAAGAGGCTTTTCCAACCTGTTCCATGATTATGGAGCCAGAGTGGAGCCTCATTTGTTCCCAGCAAGGCGGCCCAGCTTTGGAAGTGCCCGTGGCATCAGCCCAAATGCTGCCAATGTCCCCAACAGCCGCGTGTCACCTCATCCATCCGCGCTGTCCCCCTGCTGCTGGCTGAGGTCCCTGGGAGGGACTGGGATAAAACAGCGAAAGGCTGCTCTGGGCTCATATCCAGGCAGTGCCAAATCCTGCCAGGCACAGCGGCAGTGCCACCGTCCCACCGGGGTCACCTCCCTGTCAGCAGGGCAGGAGCGGGGCTGGCTTGCTGCCACCCAGGGAATTTCCCCCGTGCACACCATGGGATCAGCCTTGGGAGGTGGAAATCCAGGTAATTCCTCCTTCCCTCAACTGCCCTACAGGGAATTTGGCTTTGCATCCGCCGACCCCGATGGTCCCCATCACTCCACCAGGTTTTCTGGAAGACTGATACTGGTGGGATGGGAGGATTGATGGTGCTGCCTCACAAGTGGGATAATCCCTGCGAACAGACATGTCTGGAGACTCTGGATAAGGAGGGACAGAGCCAGAGGAGCTGTCCCAGGGACACAGGCAGGTGACAAGGCCCACGTGAGCTATGCACAGCCAGCTCCTGGGCAGTGCCAGCGAGGCCAGCAGTGCCTCCCGGGCTTTGTCCCAGCCTGGTGGGTTAGGTCTGTTTTAAGGTGTTGGGTGAGAACCATCCCAGCTGATGGGCGGCTTCCAGCTGCTGAGGGGTTTTAGGGAAATTAGAGGGTGACTTGTCAAACTTGTGCGTTTCTCCCAAAAAAAGGAAATTAAATGATTCTTTTGCCTTGCACTTGCCTCCCTCCCGTTGTCACCTCGTGCCACCACATCCATGCCAGCCTGTGACCCCCCTTCACCCCCCAATCCCTCCTCCTCCTCCTCATCCTCCTCCTGCTCCCAGCCCAGTCTCAGTGATGGAGCTGCAACTCAGTGCCTTGAAAATTTAATCTATGATCCAAACCCCACAAAGTGGAGGTGGCTTTGTTCATTTAGCTGCAATAAAAAGGACCAAAAAACTCTGAGCCAACTACACAACTCTATGTTCCACTTCTTCACAGGCCACAGCGAGGTCACAGGAGCAGCCACCACTCGAGGACAATGGCCATCAGGAAACATAACCTTACATCTTCTTGGCTGGCTGGTGGAGGACACTTAAAAGTAAATTAAAAACCACTAAAATTGCAAATGTGCTGGCTGAGAGGGCCCATGCAGTCTTGAAAAACAAGAACCTCCCTTAGAAACAGCACTCCAGCCTCCTAATAACCTTAATCACTCCCGACAGCCCCAAGAACCAGGTTTAACAACACGACTGGGCTTTGTTTGCTTTTCAGGCTGCTTTATCTCACACGGCACCTTGCAATCAGCTCAGGCAAAACCCCAGCTCCTCTAAAACTCCCCTCTGTTTTTGTGTAGTCACAAACTCCAGCTCCCAAAACAAAGGCAGCTGAGCTGGGGCAGAGCCTGGTGCTGGCACTTTGGCATCCCACCATGGGAAACCCACAGTAAATCTGGGAAAGCTTTGTGCTGCCCTTTGCACTCCCCAGCTAGCAGGGCAAGGTAATAAAAATGTCTTTTTTTATCTCTTTTTGCTGGATTTACATCCCCATCTGGGCTATGTAAATATTGTTCATGTCAGTGCATCCCTCCGTGGGGTTGGAGAAGGGTTGGGAGCCCAGAAGGACATGGGAAAGGCCCCAGGAATGCTGAGGTCCACAGCACCCTTGGCCAATAAAGCTGTGAAACAGGGCCAGCACAGCACCCTGGTAATTAGGAAAAGCTCCAAATCCTGCAGATTTGGGTGAGAAGGTGACAAACACAGTGTCACCTTCAGGACATGGGAGCTTCCCAAGTGCCAGCACTGGATGATGACCCCATTGTCCCGATTTAGGTGGGATCATTTCCAAGAATTACTTTTTGCAATCAAAGACACGTGGCCAACAGGCTGAGGGAGGAGATTCTCCCCCTCCTCTAAAGGGGCTCCCAGAGAGCTGGACAGGGACAGGACAAGGGGGAATGGGTTCCTGCTGCCTGAGGGCAGGGCTGAATGGGATACTGGGGAGGAATTGTTCCCTGGGAGGGTGGGCAGGCCCTGGGAAGCTGTGGCTGCCCCTGGATCCCTGGCAGTGCCCAAGGCCAGGCTGGATGGGGCTTGGAGCAGCCTGGGATAGTGGGAGGTGTCCCTGCCCATGGCAAGGGATAGAATGTGGTGATTTTTGAGGTCCCTTCCAACCCAAAGCCTCTGTGATTTACCCTCACCTTGGGATTTCTCTTCCCAGCACCTAAAGCTCCAGCCATGCTTACCCACCCACAGAATCTTCTTCAGCCCAGAGAGGGGCCCAGGGCTTCTCCTCCCCCTCTCTCATATGCCTGTCAGCACTGAAATGCTTTATTTTCTCCAAAAAAGCCCCTCCCTCTTTCTTACCAAGCCTTCATTACAATGCTGGAGTGAAAATACTAAAAAAAATAAATCCACCTGTGCTCACCTGTCCTAAGGATGTGAAATCAGGACAAAGAAATTTCCCAGCAAAATGGGTGGGAATTCAGGAATAAAGGTGACATCAGCCCTGCCTTGGCCCCAGGATCTGGTCAGTCAAGAGCTGTGGTCCATGCACCATTCCAGCTTCCCTAAGCACAGGGAGATCCAGCAGCCTCTGCTCCCTGCCTGGAGCTGGACTAAAGGGGAGAAGCTGTTCCCCAGATTCTGGCACTCAGATGAGAGGATGCTGATGGACACAGGCATGCACTCAGAAGAGCTGCAGCCAAACCAGACCAGCTCCTCAGGCCATCTCTCTGACTGCTTTCAGTTCCATTTCCAGGCCCCAAAACATTAAATATTAAGCGAAGAGAGTTAATCTATACCTGGGATATTGACACAAAGCAGAGGAGGGGAGAAGAAATAGATAAATAGACCTTTTATTTAAAATATCAAAATCTGTGTGCCTTTGCAGGCTGTCCCATTTGGCCTTTCCAGACCTGGGGTATGGCACCAAGCATGTGTTTGGAGGAACAAGATGCACCAAGAAATGTCACTCTCCTGGCTCTGCCCAGGTAGCTGGAGCTCCCTCTGGGACGCACGGGTGGCTCCTTGGCTGAGGGCACAGCCTGGTCAGGGACAAGGCCACCTTGTGGTCCCCTCTCCCAGGGCTGGGGCAGCATCCAAGCAGTGGCAGAGCAGACGCTGATGTAAGAAGGTTAATGCCCGGTTAATGCTCACCAGGACTGTGCTGCCACTCAAAAGGGCTTTTGGATGGAGCTGGACAGGATGAGGGTGCTGGGGTGGCTCATCTGGCCCTTGGCTCAGTGTCAGAGCCAAGGGACCAGTGTGGGACCAGCACTGGGACAGCCACGGATGGATCCATGGCTCCCTCAGCACCAGAGTGAGCCTTGTACAACCGGAGGGAAACGTCACCACTCATCTCCCGGCAAACACCCTCAAGCATCACTCAACACCTCTCCAGCAAAGCTGGATTTTTTTTTTTTTTCTTTCCTGGCTGAGCGCTCACACGTATATTATTCTTTTTTATTCCGGTCTCAGCATTCCTCCACTCCCCCCGCGAGAAAACAAACCCGAAAGCACAGAGTGTGCCTTGCAAAGGCCTCGCAGGCGCCCCGCGGGGAAGGGGCACGCGGTGGTCGCAGCAGCCCGCCCGCCCCAGCCCGCCGTGCTTGTTGACATAGGCAGCACAGTATATTTCTTTAAAGAGGGGAGCCTATGCATTCGATGCATCGCTGCCACAGGGTTTGTTTTCAAAGCCTGACCCCAGACCTGAACTCCACGGATGCTGCGTTTCTCAAGATCAAACGCGAGAAAACGTGACCAATGCAAACAAGAAATAAACCTTGATAATTATAGCCGGGGCGGCTATTGTTTAGTGCCGACTAGCACCCGCTTTAGCATAAACAGAACCCTATTTTTAAAGGGATGCCTGACCAGCTGACAGCGTTACTCCCCATTTTGCCTCCAAACCCCCTCTTTGATACAAACCCACCTCCCTGAGACCTGGAGGAGGTTTAGGAGCAGACACAAAAGGCTGAGCCATGCCCACTGACATACTGGATGCCGCTGTCGGAGCGGGGAGCGGATCCTCGTCCTCCCAACCTGCTCCCTGTTGGCGGGGGATGAGGGGCTCCCTGGGGTCCGCCTGTTGCCTGCAGCTGGCGGGCTCACAGTGACGTCGGAGGACAAACAGACAGCACCGGTCTTTTCAGGAAGGCCACATCACTTAGTGCTTGGAAAGGAGCTACGATATTTTCCTGATTATGTTTGCACGCAAATGAGCGCCGCAGGGAAATTATGCAACGCTGAGCATGGGGAGGGGTGGGAGCGAGGGAGGAAGGGCTGGAGGGGGGCCCCGGGCTGCACCCCGCTGCCCTCAGCCCCAGCCAGTGCAGCTGCAGCCCTGGAGGTGCCGCAGATGGGCTCCGTCACCGACGCCGGAGCCTCGGCACCGCAACCTCGGAGCCACGACTCAGTTGTTAACGGCCTCTTCATTAAGCACCCAGACCAAAATGCATATATTCGTCACCCAGGCAATGTAATTACCCAGCCTGGGTTCACCTCGCACACCCACACACCTTTCTTTTTCGAGGCCTCTGTGCGGTCATAGCCTTAAATAAATAGATGGCAGGAGCAAGAGGCAGATGCTGACTCCTACAACCTCTGTCTTGGGCACAGAGCCTTTAAACCACCAGAACTTGCAGTATTTAATTTCTTTTGTTACCGCTTCTACCTTTAGAGCCCTGCCTTAGGCTTTCTAGATACAATCACAGGCAGCAGGAAGCAGAGAGCTACACTATGAGCTTCCTGGGCATCACACGCGCGCACACAACACACACACACACTCTCCCAGCCCATCAATCACCCTAATTACAACTGGCCACACGTCCGCAGCTTGCTGTGGCACTCCGTTAGTACCCGTAATTACATGGTCACATCGTTTCCCTGGTGAGAGTATCACGGAGTTAATTTGGGATTCTAGATGTGGTGGATCCCGTAATGAATTTCATCCTGGCGCGCTCCCCGCCGCACTCGCCGGCCGTGCGCCAGCTGAGGGAGGGAGCGCGGGCAACGCCGGTCCCCAAAACCAGGCTCTAAGGTCCTCACACTCCGCTGGCACTCATCTCTCCCCGTTACACTCCTGGTTCCTGGCTGCTGCCCACATCCCATCCAGAGTCAGGACAGCACCACAAGCAGGTTCCCGCAGCATCAAGCGCTTGTCTCCACCTGGCTGATGAGAGCAAGGTGGACCACGGGTGTCTGTCACAGGGATGGATATGATCTTCCAGGGGGGATACCAGGACCTGGGACAAGGCTGGGCCTCCCAACACCGGCATCCAGCTGGGACAACCACGCCAGCAGGCTGGTGTCCCTCTGCCAAGTCTACTTCAACAGCAGGGTCTTGGCAGCAAGAAACATCCCTTTTCTCCACGTTAACCCTACCCAGTCTGCATCCTGGCCGGGCCTGTCTGTCCTACCAAAACACACAGCTGGGCGCAGTCCATGGATCTTGCTTTTCAGGGATGTTAAGTGCCGGAGACCCCGCGCTGCCCTCGGAGTGACCGCGCAGGCGGCGCTGCCAGCCCTGCCCGCCCTGCCCTGTGCCGGCCGTCCCGCTGAATGGACACGGCTCGGCAGGAGCGTGGCAGCAGGGCAGATGCTCTCCTGCAGCCACCGCCGGCCAACAAGGCAGCCAGACACAAAGCTTGAAAACCCATAAAATAGAACAATAATAAAGAAAACTAGGGGGGGGTGGCTCACACTCAGCAGCTGATTCACCAGCGCTGCTCTGCTTTACCCCAAGACACACCGGCAGGACAAGCTAAGGGCGTGTTTTTCAGCCGAATTACTTTTAATTGAGTACATCGGAGCTTAGAAACACATGATGCTGTCGGAGATAAATATAGCCACGGCTACGAGGATAGAGGGGGCAGGGAGCAATCGAGGTTCCACACAGCCGACAAGGAGC
>VYXF01000777.1:332835-349149 GCA_013397295.1 Polioptila caerulea | reverse complement strand
CGCCGCCCGGGCCCCCGGCCGTGTCCGCCTCGCCGGCGCACTCCGCCTCGCCGCCCGCCCCCGCCGTGGAGCCGCGGAAGCCGCAGATCCCGCTGATGCCCATGAGCGACGCCCGCAGCGACCTGCTGGCAGCCATCCGCAGGGGTGAGTGCGGGGACCCGCCAAGCAGGGCTGGGTGGCCCTGGCGACACCGAGGGCAAGAGGAGCGTCTGGTGGCCAGGTGATGGGTGAGGATGGTGGGACCTTGCACAGGGAGTAAATGCAAGGTGGAGGGCTCATGGTTGGAGGTGGAATGAAGCCCCACGGATTGCTGGCAGCTCTTGGGCATGGGGCTTCCTCACACGCTGTAGTGGATGATGTGCTCCAAGGTCTCTCGCATTTCCCTTTCCTGCAAATCTCCAGGTCAAATGATAAATTTCACTTTCCAGAAGGTTCAGTATCTTCAGGCTGAGAGGAAGCAGAGGAAGAGCTTTATTCTATGATATAGCTTTGTAATCATACATATTCATAAAATCCTAGAATGGTTTGGGTTGGAAGGGACCTTAAAGTTCACCCCATTCCACCCCCTGACATGAGCAGGGACACCTTCCACCATCCCGGGCTGCTCCAAGCCCCGTCCACCCTGGCCTTGGACACTTCCAGCGATCCAGGGGCAGCCACAGCTCCTCTGAGAGACAGTAGGCTCAGATTGGGAGCCAGGAAGAAATTCTTCCCTGGGAGAGTGGGGAGGCCCTGGCACAGGGTACCCACCCTTCCAGGGAAGAATTTCTTCCTGACTCTCAATCAGAGCCTACTGTCTCTCAGTTTACAGCCATTCCCTCTTGTCCTACCAATCCCATCCTATTATCCCACATAACTTGGCAATCAGCAGGGCAGCAGCCCTCTTGTCTCAGCCAATACTTTATAGCTGGGGCGATGCTGCACGCTGGGTGCACTCCCCCTAAAGCCTTGCCCCCTTTCCTGTAGGAATCCAACTCCGGAAGGTCCAGGAGCAGTGGGAACAAGAGGCCAAAAAAGAGCCCGTGGGCAATGACGTGGCGACGATCCTGTCGCGCCGGATCGCGGTGGAGTACAGCGAGTCCGACGACGACTCCGAGCTGGACGATAACGAGTGGTCGGACTGAGGGGCCCCGGGCTGGGCTGGCTCGGAGCTCCCGGCTCCGTTCCAGGTGTGTATAGGCCCCTCCCCCCACGCCGCTGCCGGCGGGCGCGGGTGGCCCCGCCCGGTCAGGAGCTTTGCTTTTACACTATGTCAAAAACCCTTCGGGCAGCAGCAGCAGCAGCACTGGTAGGATACACCCTGGAGGCAGTGAGACCAGAAATTAGCAGCACCTTCACAGTTAATGACTTCCAAAATTCTCTGAAGGCAGGTTAATAGGATTACTCCAGATTTACACCTGGAGCAAGACCGGAGACAGGCCCTGAGTGTGCTTTGTGAGAGAAGGGAGCCCAAAGGCAGCAGTGCTTTTTCAGCTAAATGTTAATTGTGATAACGAGAAGCTCCTGGAGAAGAAGCCTTGTTTGCACAGCTGATGCCACCACGGGAGCGCAGGGGTGGCCCTGTGGGCTTGGGGACACTCTGCTGCTGCTGGTTTTGGGGTCAGGCAGCTCCAAAGGCTGCGTGTGGGCTGGAGCCTCCTTCCCTACAGAGCAACACACCACGTTCAGTAGCAGTTACACCATTGTGTTGTTGCTCCCTGGAAATCATGGAATGCTTTGGGTTGCACCTTTAAAGCCCATCTAGTCCAGCTAGAACTGGGACACCTTCCACCAGACCAGGCTGCATGAGCAGCCCAAGGTGTTGGTGACCTTAGCCTGTATCCACCCCCAGAGTTGGTTTTCTAGGAGCAGAGGGGGAAGGCAAGGCTGGTGTGGCTGGCAGGGAGACACAGCCTTGTCTAGGCTTGTCCTGCCTTTTCCAGCAAAGGAGTAGAGGTGTCCAGGGAGCTTCCCCAAGCTCAGCTCTCCTTGGCCTTAGCGTGACACCATTTCAGTGTTATTAGAGAAAAAGTGAATCAGACAATCTGTGGCTTTCAGGTAAACTCTCAACTTGCACTTTGCAGCCCCACAAACTGTACCTGTGCAATTGAGATCAGCTCTGACCCAGGCACTTATTCCCCCTACCTGATCCTGCTCCATCCCCTGTCCCACACTTGGACACTGAGGGAGGAACTGGGTGACCAGGCCTCTGTTTCAGCACTGAAAATTCCTATTTTCCCATCAAAACAGAGCATGGTCAATGGAAGACTTTTCACAGAGCTACAAAGGGAGGAGGCAGAGCAAAGGGGTGGGAAATACTGGAAATATCACAGGCAGGTGTGAAAACCTACAGAGAGCTAGGAGAGGTTCCCCACCTGTGGAAAATGGTCCAGGACCAGCCGTGGATTGGCCAGTGTGATGTCCCCAAACTCTCTCTTGTGTTCCCCTGTACCATGAGTCCCTGAATGGGGAAAGCCTGAGCTCTGTGCACAATTCCCTGAGGTGATGGCAACTTCAGCAGTATTTTGACTACATAGAAGCAGCCAGACCTGTATAAGTGTTGGATGGATATGGCTGAGACCCAAATGCTGATCCTAAAATTCACAAAATCCTAGAATGGTTTGGGATAGAGGGACCTTAAAGACCACCTCATTCCACCCCTCTGCCAAGGGCAGGGACACCTTCCACTAGACCAGGTTGCTGATTTCCTGGGAAATGCTGGTGTTGAGCAATGTCCCAAACATCTGCTCATTTGTCCCCAGTGACAAACTCCTCATGGCCAGATGTGGTGAATCCTCTGCCCAGCTGCTGGGAAATGCCCCCAGGAGCTCTCACTTCTCTTGAGCAGCACAAAATGGTCTCTGTCCCTTGGATGTGACACCTTCCACACCTCCACACCCAGGCTGGGAGCTGTGGTGGCGACTGGGCTTGAGCAGGGGTGCAGAATGGATTTGGGAAGTGAGAGAGGGCAAGGCAAGAAGCAGCAGAGCAACAGGAGTAACTCATCTGCAAAACCCAAGGAGCAGGAGTGAGCACAGGAGGCAGGGAGACCCTGTGCCCCCGCAGGTGGCCAGGAAATTCCTGGTGCTCACTGAGAGCTCTTGATTCTGCTGTTGATCCTCTGAGATGCAGGGAAATGGCTGCAAAGGCTTTTTACAGAGAGACCCTGCAATGCTCAGGACCTGCTTTCCTTGGGAAGGCAGCTGGGGCTTGGCCTGGAGCAGATTCAGAAGGAAGCAGTGTTAAAATTCAGGGCAACATTTAAGGTGGTGTTTCTGGTGGAGCATTTTTAATGTAGATACAATCACAAAACTGTTTGTAAGTGAAGAGAAATTTGGTTTATTTAGGTAATTTAGGAAGAGTAATAACCCTCTGTGAGAAAGAGAAAATAGCAGGGGCTGGTGGAGCTGCTCTTGTCTGTTACAGAGTTCGAGGGGCTGCAGAGCCACTGTGGGGACCCAGCAGAGCTGAGGAGTCCCACTGGCCCTGGGAAAGGGCTCAGGGACACACTGGGCTGGCCAGTCCCTTGGCTCTGTGACTGTCCCAGTTCTGCAAAGCTGAGCCAGGCCTGGTGGGAACTGGAGAGCAGCCCAGTGCCCCTAAAAGATCAAGTCCCTTCTTTTCATGCACCAGTTGCTTTGTGTGTGTCACATGGGACCGTGGCAACTGGGGCAGGACTCCATGGGTGTGTGGCAGGTCAGGGCTGTCCCTGGGGCCTCCCACTGCCCTGTCACCTCACAGCACCTGTGCTGGCACTGGCAGCTGTCAGGATTGGTGCCCTTGCATGGCAAAGTGCTTGATAATCACAGGAAGGCTGGAAGGGACCCTAAAGGTCATTTAGGTCACTCAGGGCCTGCCTGCCCTGTGCACAGGCCACATCTGCAGAGCAGACACACAGCTGGCAGCCCCAGGGGGGCAGGAAAGGCTCAGCCCCATTTCCTCACATGTCTTTGTTCTTAGTCCCCATCGAGCATCCCAGCAGTCCCAGCACCTCCTCACCCATCCTGCTCTGCTGAAGGAAATGCCCTGATAACACAAACCCTGTTCACAGTCTCAGCTGAAAAGCCAGCCAGCAGCACCACGATGTCCCAGCACTGCCAGCTGGTTGGAAATACCACGATCCTCCTCTTCCAGGGACCAGAACTGCTGTGGAAACCCTGGAGTTGCCTTGCTAGCAGGGGTGGGACCCCCCCATCCTCATCCCAGAGAGGTGTCTGGTGGAGTTGGTGGAGAAGTCACCTCAGGGTGGGTTTGGACACCCATTTCTGGTCTGACCATGGCACACCTGCCTCTTCCCAACCCTCCCAACTGCACAAGGCAGGCAAGCACAGGAATCATTCAGGGGGGAAAAGACCTCCCGGATCTCCAAGCTGGAGCATTAATGCCTCACGGTGGCACCGAGAGCCCCGGCCCCACGAGAGCCATTCCATCCTCAGTGCCTTCACTTGAGGGACTCAGCCACGCTTGGCCACCTTTATTTGAGGCAGATTCACCTGGTTTTTGCTCAGGTGACCTTGAAAATCCAACAGAAGTGACACTGATTCCTTGGCTGCTCTGGGCTGGTGCTGCTGGGATTGTGCCACACTAATTAACACTGTCTGTCTGCCCCACATGCTGCACTCAGTATTTTGTACACATGTGCCTATTTCTGTACATCCTCCCCAAAGTAGGCCATGCTGTGTTACACAACTTGAAATGCTCAAATCCTCATGTGGGCTGATATAAAAGTGAATATTTAAATGTTTTATCTAGCTTGGCAGACGTTAAAAAATACAATCCAGGTCACAGATGATTGAATTTCTCCTCTCTCAAGAGTACCAGAATCGGGCTGAGGAGAATCTCCTGCACATTAAGGTATCGTGTTCCCTGCTAAAATATAGCAGTGGCATTTCATTGCCAAAGGATAATCACAGAGTGCCAAACATTTAATGAGCCCAACTGATCTCCCGAGAGTTCCTTCTTCCATTTTATCTGCTTCCTCCTACTTGCCAATTTATGGGCATAGATTAAAAATATTAAATATGGCTGTCAGCAGGGGGGAGAAATATCCTATGTCCATACAAATGGATTGGGCTGGAGTCAGTGGCACAGGAATGGAGCTGGTTTGGTTCTGCTTGGAGATATTAACGGAGGGCTGTCATCCTTGAGGTCCATCAGGAACATCTTGAACACCCCAGGTTCATCTGAAAAGGGACTTTACAGAGACCCCTGTGCCCATGGCACACCTGTGAAGCTACACCAGGTGTGAGGGCTGGTCCTGCTCGAGTTTCTGGAGTCCTGCAGGGTTCACTCCTGATATTACCCTCCCTGGTTTAGAGTGACCACTGGGGTTGGCTCTTAAAGGACCTGTGTCCTGAAGGAAGAATGGATTGGGTAGTTTCTAATTTCTAATTTCCCACCCAGGAAAGAGACCTAGAGAGGAGCAATCATCCCATCCCACGAGAGCTCCTGCTTGTGCAGCTGTTTCATCTTGGGAAGGTTTTACTCCAGTGACAAACTTAAGGCCGAACTTGGCTTCTTCAGAGAGCTCTTTCCACAGAAGAGCCCTCAAATTTCCTCCCAGCAACTTTTCCATCTCTCTCTCCCTTTCCAGACACCCAACAGCCTGAACAGAAGCTTTGCAGACTCCCCTGAGCCTGAATCAACACCTCAGCTCTAATGACAAATGGAAGTTTTGCTTGGAGGGAGGCAGGTTGTAGCACTGGAGGTGGCATTTTGGAGGGTGCATTCCAGAGGTCCACAGCTGGCAGGAACTCCATCCCACTTCCTTGTGGATGGACCACAGATGGCCATGGGAAGCACTCCCTGTGATGGGATGCTGGCAAGGGGAGCACAGGCTGTTCCTTTCACTGAGATTCCTGTTTTTCCTGTAGTAGTAGTTATTTAGGGGTAAGGTTTTCTCAGCTGGAATGTCAATTTACAGATTAAAAAAAAAAAAAAATAAAAGGGCAAGGAGTCTGTCCTGAGGAGTTTACAGTCTACAGCAAAGACCATGTAACCTGCACTGCACTTTAGAAGCCTCAAATGCTCACTCACCCATCAAATTCCCCTCGGCTGGGCAGCAGCACCTTGAGGGCTGCTGGCCCTTCCTTAGGTGACCCCTGACCAGCACCACGACCACGTCCCCCGCTGGTGACAGCGCCGGGGCTCTCCTGCCCCTCCACTCCCCCACGCAGAAGTGCCTGAGCAAAGCCCAGGAGAGCCAAGCCCCGCTGGGTTTGTCCCTGAACGGGTCCCTGTGCCCTCAGGGGGGGCCTTTCCCGACCCCCACACAGCTGTGCTCTCTGGGATGACCACGGATGGGGTGGGAATGGTGCCTGGGAGCACCTGGGAGTGCCTGGGACCTGAGGGTCACCACTGCAGCCACCTGGTGACCCTCAGGGCTGCCATCAATTCCTGTGGCAGCCTCTGGAAAACATCCTCTTCCAGACACTTATAACCCAAACCCGGATTTTGAAGGAGTTCAGTCTTTTTGAGAATCAAAGGGGGGTTTTCTTTGTGTGTGAATCTGATTTTTCATGGACAAACCCCAGGTTCTCTAGGCTCACTCTCTCAAGCTCCACCTTCTCTGGGTGAACAATGTGTGTTTTGCTGGTGGAGGGAATAAAAAACCAAACCAAACTCCACCGTTAAGAACTTCAGGGAGGAGTTGTTTGCCCCAGAGCCTTCAGAGCCGTGCTCACAGGCAGGGTGGGGCAATGGGATGTCCCCAGAGGAGGACATGGGGTGTCCCCAAAGGAGGGCACTATCCTGGTGGTGTCACCAGGCTGAGGCTGAGCCTGCAGCAAGGGTTGGGCTCTTCCCAAGGGAAACCCCCAGGCAAGAGCTGCATGGAAATTGTCCCCTGAAGGCAGAGTTGATGTGACATTACCCAAATTGGTGTCTGAATTACAGACTGACAGGACCCTGAGGCCACCACAGCACCACTGATGCTTCACCCCCTCCACCCCATGGGCATCTCCCAGCAGGGATCTTCCCACAGGTGCCTCTCTCTAACCTCTCACTCCTCCCAGGAACAGGATGAAACCTCTTGCTGGCTGTTGTGAGCCCGAGTAGGTGTGAAAGGAGCCTTTCCCTGCACACTCTTCCCACGGTGGCAATGCCAGGGCACTGGGCTGGCCCCAGGGGGGTTTTTGGCTCAGTGGTAATTCCAGCACTTGGTTCTGGGTAAGGTTTAACAGTGCAGAGAGGAGAAAATAAGGCAGAAAGAAACCAGCCCAGAGTTTGAGGTTGGTTGTGCTCACCTCAGCCTGCACAGGGGAAGCCTCAGCCAGGTTAAAGGGTGTGAGGGGAATAAATCTGCTCTGCAGGCCAGTGTGGGATTGAGCTGTGGCAGGAAGGAGCTGAGGCAGGTCAGGGAAAGCTTTCTGGAGGTGAGGATGGAGAAACTCAGGTCACAGGGGCTCTGCCATGGGAGGGCTTTGAGAAGCCAGAGAGGAGCTCCTGACCTTGTGTGCAGCCAGGGAGTGGTGGAGGTGCCCACAGGGCATTTCTGGCACCTTTGTAATTGTCCCTCATCCCCTCCTTGGGGGTCTGTCCCAGTGGGTTGCAGCCCCAAAGCATCTCCCAGCAGCCAGGGCAGCTGCTTTTGCTCCCCCTTGGTTTTGTTGTTGGCCCTCAAAGAGAATAAAGATAAAATGTGCTGCAGAATAAACACTTGAGAGGGAAGGATGTGAACTCCCAGCTGTTTCTGCCCTATTTCAATAGTTTAAAGGCAGCAGCTCCTCTGGACCATTCATGATCCACAAACTGTAGTGAGTAAACCATTAAGGTGGACAGTTTAAAATTTACCCTTTGATTTGGGGCAGCTCAGTTGAGAAATCTAAAAATAAAATGTAAAAGAAAAAAAAAAAAGAAAATAAGCAAACAAACAAAAAAACCCAACCCACAAAACTAAAAAGCAAACAAACAAACAACTCACACGTGATTTCCAGAAGGATAAACTGTTCCCTTTCCTTCCCTCAGAGCTCGAGGGAAGGTCAGACACAGCAACATTTCCCAGTCAGCAACAGAGTGAAGCAGGTGCCACCAGAACCACTCCCAAAAGTCCCAGGAAATCGGTGTTTAAGGAAAAGCAATAATCACATCTCCCCCAGTGCAGCAGCAAGGAGAGGGTTCCCTGCTTTTGTCCCTGGACACCCTCCCCAGCTCAAGTGTTTCAAACCCCATTGATTTTCACCTCTCACTGGTGCTGGTGCAATCCTGAGGCCTCAGCTGGGATTGCTGACTCCATGGAAAAGCACTTCTTGCCACGGAAAAACCACAAAAGTCTTGTGTTAAAAGGAAGAGGGCTTAGAGCAGGGACAATCCTGTGATGCCCGTGGAGAGCTGGGGATTTCCTGCTGGCAGCAGGAACAGCTTTGGCAGAGCCCTGCCAGCTCTCCAAAACTCACAGTCATGAGCATCGACACCCCCTGTGCTGCTCCTGCTCCAAATTTCATTTTACACTGAGGTGTTTCAGCTCTCTCTGTAGTTCTGGCCAGCTAGCCACAAATGGGGCTGCTCTTTCTGGTGTTTTTGTCTCGGGTCAGAGCAATCAGGCAGAGAAAGTAAATCATAGAATCCCAAGAATTGTTTGGATTTCCAGTCTGGTTTCCACCCCCTGCCATGGGTGGGGGCACCTTCCATGAGACCAGCTTGCTTCAAATCCCACCCAACCTGCTCAAATCCCCACAAATTAAAAAAACCCTTTCTTCAAAATGCATTTTCAGGACTTTTTGGGGCTGATGGCTCCTCACCTTAATAGACTTCCTACATTTTGGGGCCGCCTGACTTGTTGGGGGGATCTGAAGCAGGTGGTGAGTTTGGGGTGATGCTGAGCTGTGCTGGCCCCTTCGTCCCCTCTGCTTTGAGCTGTGCCCCATCACACAGAGGGCTTGGACCCAGAATTCCTGCTGGGAACACCATGGGGCCAGGGCAGCTCCTCATGACACAAGTGCCTTTCCTGGAGGTCCCTCTGGCACTGCCAGGGAGCCTCCTGGGGTGGGTGGTGTTGCTGTGCTGGGAGCGGGCAGAGCTCACCTGGGCTGGATACCTGGAGCTGCCCAGACCCCCCTGGGATCCTCTGGGATCCCCCCTTCCACAGGAGTGGCTTTGGGAGCAGTTTGCACTCCAGTCTTGGCCAACCCAAGGAAACCTGCTCCAGCAACGGGGCCGATCCCCAGAGGACATGGGAGGTGTGGGGAGGGGACAAACCCTGTCACCATTGTGCTGTGGGACATGCACGTGCTGCAGGTGGCTGCTGTCATGGGGCAAGCATTCAGGAGAGCCTTCCTCCTCCTCCTCCTCCTGCTGCTGCTGGGACAATGCCAGCTGCTGCAGCAGGGCAGGAGCCATCTCGTTCCAGTTTTCCATCCTCTTTCGAGCCAGCAGGAGCGTGAACACCTCTGGGTGAAGCCAGGTGCTGCAGGAGAGTTATTTTGGAGGGAATTGAAGGCAGGTGAGGATCATCTCCTGTGCCCTGCGGATCAAGGCACCCCAGACCCCCAAACCCCTCTGCACCACCCAAACTGTGAGCTCAGGAGACCTCCTGGAGCATGGGGGCACCAATCCTCCCAAAAATCAACCTCTGTGAGCAGCTGGCTCCAGATGAGCATCTTAAAAGCAGTTTTCTCCCCTTTTGGCACCAGCTGATCACACGCAAAGCCCAGAGCAGGGCTTGGGCTGCTCTGTCGAGGTTGGCTCCGGCTCTGCAGGGGTGGCACAGAGGGGACAGGGCCACCTTGGCATCAGCGAGGCCACCCCAATTCTCCTGCAAAAAGCTCATTTTTTTAAATCACAGCAGAAGAACAACTCTATCTCCTTAAATTTGCCACCTGGTAGAAGGAGCTGATGCGAGACAGGCACCTCCCCAAGGGAGGGCCGCCCCTTCCAGGCGCTGACAGACGCCCATTATTCTAAAGCTGAGTTAAGGAAGGAGATGTTCACTGTCTGCTGGGGTCTTTAACCATGTGCACTTAGTCAGTAGGTGAGTAGATGTTGCTGCCCGTATCTATCTCCCCTACCCAGTTGCTACGTGTGAACAAGTGTATTTCTCCCCAGTGTTGTGGGTTCTGCCTGTGGTGACACGAGGACGGAAAGGTAGGGACGACGTCGGTGGCAGCTCGAGCTTCCTTCTGTACAGGGTAGAGAGGAAACCTGGATCCATCCGAGGCACCGCTTGTAACTACATTTGTTCAAGAAATGTCATCTTAACCCCAAACTGTTGACACTTTATGCATGTGCTAATTAAATTTAAAAGAAAAAAAAAAAAAAAAAGGAAAAAAAAATTAATAAAGGTTTTAAGAGGTTACAGTAGATTTGGGTCTGGCTTTTTGTCAGCTTGTTCTTTGCTGTGAGTTAATCAGCCCTGTGATGCTCCCTCCTCTGTTAGAGGCCGGGGCATGGAAGGAGCAGCAGAAAGCTGTGATCTCTCTGAAACTCTTCATTTGGAGAATCAAGCCCTCAAAGATCAATTAATTCCCCAGGGTATTTAATCCCTGGCTGCCTGGGTAATCAGAGGGCAGAGGCTGTTTTGCTGATGGAAAAGCTCTGTCTGTGCTTGGAGGCTCCCAGAAGCAGGAGCTGTTCCTTCCCAACCCCTGAGTGTCTCCAGCAGTTCTTGTCCTCATCCAGCTCCTCCTGATCCCAGGGGAAGCACAGACCCCGGGTGAGGGAAAGCAGAGCCCTGTTCTGGACTCTGAAATAAAAACACAGACACACAGAGCATGGCACATAGCTGGGACAGCAGCCCAGATCTTCAAAGGTTTTAATTTTAACCCCTCCCCCCTTATTTTTGGATATCCTCTTGACAAATCACTTTAACGGTTTTATTTACAGTAATAAAAATAAATTACTCTTACAGATGAATGTATAATATTATACACAATAGAGATACAGTGCAATAACAGCATTGATTTGTTTTCACTCGGTCATAAAGTGCATCGAAGGGGCTTGATTTAACCATAGTTGAATGATAACTGTACATTTTCCTTTGAGATCGACTTTCCCAGTCAAGGTAAAAGGCTCGTGACAACACTGACAGCAAAACAAGGCGCTGTCCTGATTGCTGTGGGATGGCCTCATTCCTGGGGAAGCAGGTGGGACGGGAGGCAGGGAATGGAGGTGACTGATTCCCATCCTGTCTGTGCTGCTGCCAGCGACTCCAGAAGCCTGGCCAGTGTGAGCTGGGGCTCAGAGCCCCGGGGGGGTGAGCACAGAGCAGGCTCTGCCTCTGCGGGAGTTTCCTGCTGGGCTTTGCCACCAGCAGCTCATCCCTGCCTCAGGGCTGGAGGATTCCCTCTCCAGGGAGGATGCTCTTTACCCCAGGGCTGGTGTGCTCGGACCTGCTCCCAGGGGACACCAGGCACCAGCCCAGTCCTTGTCCCTGTGGAGTGGAGGAAAGGCAAAGCAGAGCCCAGGGCTGCAGCCAGCGCTGCCCCTCATCCTCAGCCAGACACTTTATTCCCAGTTGGAATAAAAGCTTTTCCTGGGACGAGCCAGCCGTTTTCCAGCTCCCAGAGCCCGCAGTAAGGCCATAAACCTGTGCTTGTGGCTGCAGGAGCCAGGGCCACAGTGTGCTGTCAGACACCCAGCACCCTGCCCGCTGCAGCACCCTCACGCTGGGAGGGGATAACCTTGGAACACACTCAGCTGCACCTGGCACCGAGCGGAATTTGGGAAGGCAACTGCTCCCCTCGGAGCTGGAGACAATTTATTCACATCCCTCAAAGCCAGGGACTGAAGAGCTTCAGCCCACCGGTCTGACTTGGGTTTTCTCTGCTGAAAACCCCATTTTCTCTCTGTAATGCTCTGTATGCAGAGTTTCCCGGTGGAATGGGGAGCTCTGTTCCCAGGGGTGCAGGGACAGCGGGGAGGCTGGGCTGGGGGGTTTTGCAGTGGGCAGCTGCACTGCCAACAGAAGAGGTACAAACAGCCCGAGTGGAGCTGCCTCCCCTCCCCACAAGGAAAGGCTGAGCGTGAACGAGAGGGATTACAAGGAAATACCGTGTGCACCCAACAATTATTCCTGACAATGAGGAGTGAACTGTTAATTCATCGTTAACAATGACGTGAGTCTCGATGCTGGTCAGGACACACCAACACAAGTGAGTACCAATGGCTTTTTCAAAGGTCTCCCCACCCCAAATTTGATGTTTCTACAAGAAAGAGATACTTCATCACCTAATGAGAACAGCAAGAGTTTCTTGGGGGTTCATTCCAGGTTCAATTAAAACTCTTCAATATGAACAAACTGGGGCTGCCACATCAGGACTGAGATCCTTGGAATCTTTGCTGCTGGTTACTGACATGAAGCTGGCAAAAGAGAGACATTTTCACTGCTCAGAGTCCCAAACTGACCAAAATGGAAAAGGAAAAAAGAAAACAAACCCCAAAATAAAACTAAGCAGCTTTGAAGGTAGAGTCTGTACATTTTACCAAGTTTTTTTGTGTTTTTTTTTTAAATTTCTCATGCTGGGACAGGGACAAGGGCTTGTTGTAAATGCACAAGCTCCCCCCAGCCCTGGCACATCTCCATGAACCTCAGGACAGCTGTGGTTCCATCCCACCCCACAGCAGCCCTGGCCTTGTCACAGTGTATTTGAGGAATGTTTTCTCTTTCTTTCTCCTCCTCGTCCTTCCCTCGTCCCCTCAACTCAACCAGCCAAGCACCAACACCAAAAGCTTCTCACATCTACATTCTGCTAGCCACCAGCTCGTGGTGGAAAAGCCAAAGGCACCCAGAAACCTGTAAATAAATCAGCAAATAAGCAGTGGATTAATTTCCCCGGCTATGTTGATCCCTGCCATAGGCTCAGGGCTGGCTGGATACCACCTGTAATTACTCAGGACCAGTTTTCTGCCCATTTCTGCTGCTGCAGATTCAGACCAGCTCCTGGAGAGTCCAGAAGGGACAAGAATCTAAGCCCAGCCTGGCTCTGGCCTCTCATCCTTTATCAAAAGCTGTTTGCAAGGGTTTGAAGTTACAGTGGCAAGATCCTGGCCAGGGGGAGGATAGCAAGTTCTTCCCAACCAAACACCCACCAGTCATGTCCAGGCAGGTCCAGTTTCCACCTGGAGCAGCCATGGGGACTCCATGGAAATCAAAGGACACCTGCAAACATCCAACAAGGAAAGACCCTGTTCCTTGCAGGACTGCCACTGTCTCCTTGTCTCAGCTGAAAAGCACAATCATTAAATCAGAGACTTTTAGAGACCTCAGTTTAATAGAGATACAGAATCCCGGTTGGAGGAGACCTCCCAGTACATCCAACACCAGAAAACACGGAGCACTGGGATGTACTCCAGTCACTCTGTGTCCATCTGGTGGTGCCCAGGGAGTGGACAGGGGCTGCTGGGCTCTTTGCACCAAGTTTGGGACAACCAGTGAATCCACAGAGGATCCACCAGCTGGAAACCCCATTTTGCTTGCCAGTGATTTCCTCCCCGTTGGTGCCCCATCCACATGTGATACCATCACATTCATGGGAGCTGCTCCCCGTTTATGGCAGCAGAACCTCATCCTAAGGCCCTGCTTTCCATCCTAAACATGTCCCAAAGCCAAAGACCAGGACATTCCCACCCCAACATTGCCTCAGTAAGTGACTGAAGGTTTTAAATTAACTTCCCTGGTGTTCCTCATAAGGAGGCCCCAAAATCCATCGTCCCCACGGGTGTCCAACATTGCCACTCCAAACTTTTCCAGTAAAAGGTTTTCTCCATGGAAAACAAAACCAAAGCACTGAAGCAAAGGTGCAGTAAAGACGTCAGGGGTTTCCACAAGGCAACGCATGGCAGGTGAATCTAAACCTCTTTATCTTCTTCCTCACTTCCCCTCATTTCCCCCCTTTTCCTCTGATAAAATAGGAGAGGAAAACCAGTAAAAAATTTTGGAAATTGCACTACTTTTATTTAGGGGAATGACTGCAAAAATGCCAATTTATCCAAATTAGTTTGTTTTCTTTAGAGGAGATTTCTTGAGACTTTTCCTGAAACCTAAAAAACGTTTCTAACCACTTCCATGGGCAGCTCTAATATCTCAAAGAAAGAGGTGCTAGACCACCACAGGGAAAGAAAGGACATTTTACAGTTATTTTACAGTAACTCTGAGCAGGGGATGGGCTTGTACCACATCCTGATACTGACTGTGAGCTGGGCCAGAGCACTCAAGGACCAGAATTCAGAGCTTGCCTTTGCCAAAGTGCTGTAAATGTGTTTGGGTGAGCACCCAGTGTCCCAGTGAGGACATCCCCACCTGCCCTTAACTCCAGTCTGGCAGGGGCTGTGTCCTCAGCTTTAGCTCCTCACATCCCAAATCCTTCTCCTCTCGCTGTGGAGGGACACAGGGAGAAATTTTTCATTGATCTCTGTTTGACTTTGGCAAAGTTTATCAGTGTATCCCTCAAACTGAGACACATTTTATGCAAGCAACTAAACTCTAAAATGAACACTGTTAAAATCAAGCTCTTCAGCAACAGGGAATTTACTGGAAAGCCAAGAAAATGCAACTTTTTCATGTCAAGGTTCCTCTAGAGCTGATTAGTTAAACTACCTTTTATCTAAAGATACAAAATGAGCTGCCCAGAGAAACAAATCCTGACTTCTAGCTAGGGGGTGTATAAAAACATTTCAAATGTTCACAATGTTTCAAAAAGGGTTTCATCTATTGAGTTTTTACACTGAGGAACTGCAGGGACCTGGCTGCACTTAAGAAACCAGAAGAAATAGAATGAGTAAAGTGTTTGTATAAATATTAGTCTTTCTTATATATATATATTTACTTTAAAACTTACATTGATTCCACATTGTGCCAACTGCCCATTCTCCAAGGTATTCATCAGAGAAAGGAAACGAATAAAAACAACCCAAACCCACAAAACATAAAAACTCAGAGACTGGCCACTTCTCACAGGTAGACAATTGGTCCAAGTCCCAGGCACACTTAGGAGATTCAGAGCTTTCTCATGTGCACTTAGCTCCAAGGAGCGACAGATTCATCACACATTTTCCGGGACAAAATCCACCTGGGTCTCTCTGCATCCAGCCAAAAATTGACTTTGTACCCTCTGCAGCCACGCAGAACAAGAATATTTCTTCCACTATGACAGACTCACAGAATGTTACGGGCTGGGAGGGACCTCAAAGCCCACCCAGTGCCACCCCTGCCATGGGCAGGGGCTCCTCTCACTGTCCCAGGCTGCCCCAAGCCCTGTCCACCCTGGCCTTGGGCACTGCCAGGGATCCAGGGGCAGCCACGGCTGCTCTGGGAATTCTTTGCCACCCTCTGAGGGAACAATTCCTTCCCGATATCCCATCCAGCCCTGCCCTCTGGCAGTGGGAAGTCATTCCTTGTCCTGTCAATCCACACCCTTGCCAAAGTCCCTCTCCAACACCACAACGATTTCTCTACAGCAAAGCAGAATATTTGGGTACCAGACTCAGCTGCTGGAGGGTCTCCCAAGCCTCCCATGCCAGGACCCCGGGCAGCACCCCCTGTGCCCTGAGCCACCCTGGATGTCCCACCTGCAGCCCTGCCACCTCCCTGGGGGTCGCTTGGATTCTTCCTTTATCAGGGAATGCACGCTTCCACCTCCCGGCCAAAAGAAAGCACAGGATAAAGGACACTTCATCATGGTCTCACTAACACCACAAAGCACATCACACAGTGCAGGAATGTCGGGGCCTGGTGCTTCTCTGACGAAGCAAGGGGAAGTGGCAGCATCAGCAATGACACGTGTGGTGACAGAGGCTTCCCTCTCGGGGACTCCAGCAAGCCCGGACCCCTCTTTGGATGAAAATCCCACCCCATGTAAACAACTCGTGTGGAAGGGGGGAAAGCAGCACCCCACTGCCCAGCTGGGCAAGGAGAGCCCTTCCTTGGCCTCCCAGACTTTGGGGTGCAGGGCACCCCAGCTGCCCTCACCACTCCCACACCGCCAGCCCGGCCCCAGTCACATCTTCGGGAGGGGGAAGGAGAGAACGGATTCCCTGGGGACCCCCATCCCTGCGACAGCCCAAACAAGACACGCCTAAAGTGTCTTTCACCCCGCAGGTTCTCAAAGTGCTGCTCAAACCACGGAGACACCGGGAGTGCCCGGGCGCTCCTCCCGCGGCCCCCGGCCGGAGCTCTCCTGGCCCGCGGTGCTGAACGCGGCCCCCCCATTATTGCATAGCATCGCAGGCCCTGATTTCAGGGGGATGGGCGCAGCCACCCCACGCGTGGGGACCAGCCCCGCCGGGGGGGACCCGGCACCGCCCTGCCCGCCCCCCGCTCCTGTGGCCTTCCCATGGGATGTGCCCCCGAGGCGTGGGACCACCCGGATGGGGCCCGCTGCTCCCCTGGCTCCTTACCCCGAG
>VYXF01000777.1:321086-331103 GCA_013397295.1 Polioptila caerulea | reverse complement strand
GTGAGTAAAAATAAACACTATTAATAGGCCAGCGCCTGTATGCGGAGCCGCTGATGGAAGGGGAAGGCAGCGGCAGGGGACAGCCTACGTTAAGTTTCTCCTTCCTCCCTGCCTTTCCCTCCTTTGGAAAAGGCTGGTGCAAGATGCTCCCAGCCGGCGGCAACATCCTGCCCTGCCTGGCGGAGTAAATCCCCCCGCCCGGGGTGGGCAGCCGAGGTGTGAAGGTCGGGGCTGTGCCCCCAGCCCGCTGCCATCCCCCGCCGCCACCATCGCCCCTTCCCGCATGCAGCCGCGGCGCCGGGGGTTGTGGTTTTACCTGGTTTTAATGCTCGAGGATCAGCTTGCTCCCCCCACCCCGTTTTTATTTTTTTCCTTGCCGGTCCTTCCAGCCCTTGGTGCGAAGCCTCATTCCTCGGCGAGCATCGCTAATAGCGTTGGCAGAGAGCTGGCATCGACTTGCACTTAATATTCCTGCCCCATTGGATCTGCTGATAAATCTCAACTCTGACGTCAAAGTCTTCACTTATATTCATGATCCAAGTCTGTGAATCAGAGCCGCTGTGATCAGAATAACAACAAGGCTGGCTCCCCGCTCCACATCCCCGTCCACACCCGCAGGCACGCGGGGGGTGCGCGCACCCGCCCCGCCGATCGTTCATTCATGAGCTCTCCCGCCACCCCGACGCACCTCCCCAAGGTCGGGGCCCGCTGCACCTGCGTCCTGCGGATGCAGCTTGGGCACCGGCCAGGCCCCGGCGCCTCGCAGGGTTTATTTTTACCGCTTGTGCCGAGGGACGCGGGGATGCGAAGGGAGAGGGCGGCGATCCGGCGTGGCGCGGCTCCGGGGCCGCGCTCCTCAAGGACAATGTCCAGGACGGCGGAACCGGTCCCCTGCGCCTCCAGGACGCGGCGGCTGAGAGTGCTCGGGGATCCTGGGAGCCGGGCTGCGGCAGGGGCATCCCTCCACAGGGAAACATCGCGCCCCGGAGCCTTCGCCCCATACGGGCGTCCCTCCGGCCAGCCAAAAGCTGGGATGAGGAGGAGCTCCCTGGAATTGGAACCTGCCCAAGGACGCTGAGTATGAGGGTCTGTCCCCCTCACCGCAGCACCCACCCATCCCCAGAGCTTCCTCCCCGACTGTTTGGGAGAGGAACAGCCTGCAAAGGAACAAATCCCAAAGACACGCTTATTTTTCCAGCTATAAATGGCTCCGTGATTCATCTTGGGAGCAGGATCATCGAAGCAGGGATGCTCAGCTCCTGGATCCACAGGATCTCAGCTACACCTTCTCCCCTTTTTCCTACTGGTTTCATAACACTCCACCTTCCCTCTTCCATCCCCCTCTCTCTTCCAGGCTGGAGCTTTGAGGTGCAGCCAGCTCAGCGCTGGGAAGGATTTCCAGCTCCTGGCGTGCAGAGATATTTAGGTGAATATCAGTGACTTTGGCTGAACCCAGCCGCCCCAATTTGGAGCATCTGGGTTCCTAATGAGGCCAAGCCCCATCCCAGGGGACTTGACTCGTCATCTACCTGGGGCCGCCGGGCGCGTGACCGAGCGCCGTGAGCCGAGCGGCGGCGGCAGAAGGGGCGGAGGAAACCCGAGCGAGGAGCTGAATGAATTCGCTCCCGCTCCCGGTAATTACGCACCGCCCGGGAAAGCAGAGGCGGCTGAGGAGCTCTGCTCGGCTCCCCTGGACAGCGGCGCCTGCCAGGAGCGGGGTGCGGACACGCTCTGCAAGGAGCGGTGGGGCCGGAGGGGATGTGCCGGCCGTGCCTGGCGGGCTGCGGGGTCAGAGCGCACCCAGGACGGGCCACGAGCGCCTGCAGGGCTGAGCAGGGATGTCCCTGCTGTCCCCAGCCCCCCGGCACCAAGCGCAGCCGGCAGCAAGGCTGAGCGAGGATGGGCACCAGTGACCCAGTCTGGCCTTTGTCACCAGGAGCTGCCCTCGCAGGGACACGCACACTCCAGAGGGTCCCAGCTGATTCCAAACCCCGTGGGCTCGCTGCAGTTGCCTTGGCCCTCCTGCTCCATCCAGCATCCCTCCCTTCCTGCATTCTCCCTGCAGAGACCCTCAAACACTCAACACTCCCACAGCAGACCCTTCCTTCCCACCTTCAGTCCCTCCCCTCGACATCTCACCACAAGTTTGCCACGATCCCAGGATGTTTTTCCTATGTCCTGCAGAAATACCCGTCCCTCGTAGGTGTTATCCCTCTTGGCCCCAGAAGTGCCCCCTTTCCATCCCAGCATCCCAGCCATGGGAGCTGCTCATCCTCCTGCCCAGGGAAGAGCAGCCCCATGTCTCCAATGAGTTTTTTGGGGGTTTCACCTGTGCAAGGGGATGCAGTGGATTGGCAAAGCACTGGCTGGGGTACCCCAAGAATTCTGAGATTTTCTGGTGACAAAAAATGACATGATCTGGTCCCTTTTAAACCAGAGTTTGCTGTCCCAGAGCAGCCCTGTTGCACATGAGAGGATGTGCCACTGCACACCCTGTTTGCAGTGCTTGAGAATCTACTTTTTGAAGTTATATTCAATGTTCTGAGCTCCCTGAGTAGCTGCAAGGCCATTCTGGCAATATTCGTGTATTAGATATGCTTTATCTGTATTTAAATTACAGACTCAGTAGAGAGGAGCAAAGATCGAAGCTAAGCAAAGACACGAGCCCGATGCTGTAATTACAGAGCAAGAGGCCACCAGCCTCACCTGGGAATGCTGCTCTGCATGGCAAAAGTCCCCCACCTTCATTCCTCACCATCCTCCTTGGATCTCGGCCCCTGGGAGAAAGCTCAGTGCTGCCCAAGGCAGGTTTTTCTATGGCACTGCCCTGTGAGGTTTCCGGGTGCCCCCAGCCCACAGCAGGGCTTGACTTGGGGCGCATCCTGCCTTGGAATTTGTGTTTTTTTGGTTGAAACAAGCGGGTGGTAAGTTAAAACCAGGGTGGCAACCACTAATGATGTGGCTGTCCCAGGCTCTGCCTACTGGGAACCAGAGGTGGAACAAGGGCTGCTGTTTAAGGGCGTGCTGGTGGTACAGAGGAATAACTACAATTCCAATTCTCCATCATTTTTACCTCCAGAAGTATTAAAATCGGCTTTACATCCTTTCTTGGGGGAAACACCATCAACTCCCAGCATCCCATCAGCTTTTCCCACCCTGGCTCCCATTCCTGTGAGAGCATCCTGTGGCTGAACTGGCAAATCCACTCCCTTGTGAACCCAGTCAGGCTCAAAGCCACGCTGCTGGAACATTCCCCCACATTTTATTTATCCCGGCATCTTTTCCGCAGCGAGCGGATCCAGCCTCACTCCTGCACCTCCGTTGTTCCCTGTTACTCCAACGGTGCTCGAGGAGCTCTAAGGAGGAGAAGCACAGCTATAATTAGCAGTGCTGACTAATCAGGGTGGCAAACGAGCACTCAGAGCCCGCCAGCCTCCCCAAAACGGGGCCGTCGGGGGCCGTGCTCCGCTGGGGAGTGCGTGAAGCCCTACATTCAGAGGCTTTGCATAATTCTTGGTGGAAATGAGGCCATTTTCTCACTGCTGCCACTGGGAAGATGGGAGTTCTCCCAGTGCTGCTCCTGCTGCAGCATCCCAGCCTGGTGGGAAGAACCAGGGCTCCACGGTGTGTTGGGGTGGTTGAGGTGCTGATGCCAAAGCCAGGTGCTGGAGGAGTTGGAGGGTGGCAGGCAGGAGTGTGGCTGGTAAAATCATCCACCTCTGTGGAAAAACAGTGGATTTGCCTGAAAAGCCTCTCTCCAGGTAGCTGGGCCTCTTCCAGGTCCTGGCTTGCAGGGGTGACCTCTGCCATCCTCCTGCAGCAGCACTGCTGCAACCCTGATTTTACCTCTTGGAGAGCCACGGGCAGATCTTTGGCTCTTCCAGCACCAGGGAACACCTTCCTGCCCCCAGGTGAGCTCTCTCTGGGCTGTCCAGCCTGGGGACAGTGGGGACACTGTGTCCCACTGCCCTGCTGCCGTTACACGTACAGGGAACATCCCCCTTTTAGGGGACAAAGCCCAGTTGTGACACTGGGGAAGGAGCTATCCCAAGGCTCACTCCAACTTCTCCTCCTGATTCCCACCAAACACACACTCTCAGGCCAAGCTGGGGGAGGATTTTTGCTCCTTCCATCAGTGATATCATCCTCACACAAATGCATTTGCTCAAAGTCCTTTCCTGAGCCAGAGGGACACATTTTGGAGCACCTTTGCTGGCACACGCCGTGTCACCATATGTCACTGAGCAGGGCTTCTGGGAAAAGAGTATTTTTCCCAAAATAAAGGGGTTTTGCACTGTGTTTTACTCGTTTTCCTGAGCTGTATGTGCTGCTCTGGCTGGGTGCCTCATCAGGAGTGACTGTGTTTCCCTAAACTGCCATTCAGCCATAGGGAACACCAGGAGCATGTAGAAAATGAGACAAAACATTCAGGCATATGAGTGATAATTAATAATTAACAATAACCCAATTTATCTGATGTGGCATGGAGGTAGGGAAGGTTCTTTAGCAGTCTGGATGGGGATAAACAAGCAAGATCCTTAAAAAGTAGAAAACCTGGAGGTTTTTGCAGTGAAGTTCTGGGCAGCCGTCCCTCCCTGCTGTGCCCCTGCCACCTGCTGCCACCAGTGGGACTTTTCCAAAACCAGGCTTGGAGTGAGCTGCTCTGGAGCACCAAAACCTGGAGCCACAGCAGAGAAGCAGCTCTGAGCACCAGGCTGGTCCCAGGTGGGTGTGGGAGAGCCCTCGGTTGCCCCGAGCCAAGGACACACCAGCACCAGGAATCCATGTTCTGGCAGGGATGGATTTGCTGCTCCATTGAACCTCCTGATGATCCCTCCTGGGGGACTGGCAGGGGGGGACAGGAGGCAGCCCACCCTCCCCGTGGGGAAAACCCCCTGGGGTGGCACTGAAAGCACCCCCAGCTCCCCCAGCTCCTTTCCTGCTGCACAGGAAGGATGTTGGGTTCCAGAAATCCTGGGGAACAAATTCCCAGCTTTGAAGTGGCAGCTCGACACCCCCACGCTGGTCCTCTCCATTTATTGATTTTAACTCGGGCTTCTGGCATTTAAACAGGATCCTGTGTGGAGTCCCAGCCCTGGGCTCCCCTCCTGAGCACAGACACATTCCCGGGAGTTGGGCTGGAGAGCCACAACGCCTGGATCCAAAGCCCTGGTCCCCAAGATAGGGTGGGTGAGGACATCACCCAGAAGAGGTCACAGCTGCTTGCTGGGAGTGAAATTATTTGTATAAAGCAAGGGTTTGGCTTGGAAAAAATCTGTTTGAGTTAAAGAGAGCCACGACTGGGGCTTGCCGACAGCGTGGTCACACCCCAACCCTCAGCCTGAGCTACACCCACCCGGATTTTGGGGGTATGGAAGCATTTTTCCTTCTCTGGGCATTGCAATTTCTCCTTCAGCACCTCTGTCCAGGGCTGTCTCAGCACTAGGGGATTCCCCCAGGATAATAGAGACATTTCCAGGAGTGTGAACACCCAGCCAGAGCGCAGAGCTGCTAAACATCCCGGGAATCTGCCTCCTCCCGGCCGGGGTTTAAAGCAGGGAGGTTCTCTGGTCCCACAGAAATCCCTTCTGCCCTGGGGGTTTCACCACAGGGCTGTGCTGGGCCGCTCCCCCTGGAGATGCTGGAGGTGACTTGGCCTCCCCCCGAGATCCCCCGGATGAATTCATGGAAAAAGGCACTTGGAGGAGGGAATGGGGAAAGCAGCAACATGAAAACCCTCCAAGTCCTTTAAAACGGCCGAATTTGAAGGGCTTGGGGGAGATGAAGGCAGCAGGAGGGATGGGGAGGATGAGACCCAGAACTGCACCTTCCCACCCGGTTTGGAGCTGTTTCCCTGGGGTTTTTCCGAAATTCCTTTCCTCCTGAAAGGTCAGCTCTCTTGTCAGAGCTCGAAGTCACAAGCAGCATCCCTGATACGAGTGTAACCGTGTTTGATGAGTCACTTGTTTAACAGGAAGAGGCTGCTGGTTGCTATAGGGATGGCAGCAGAGGGGAGAGGATCCCTCCCTTACCCCGATCGAGCAGGAAAAAGCCGCAATTCCCGGCCAAACCCCCCTTTGCTGTAACTTTTTGATGCAGCCTGGTATCCCGGCTGCAGGGATGGCCGGGCAGGTCTCTGAGCGTGGGACATCCTGGAGTTTGGGGACATCACAGGGCTGGGAAAAGACGAGGGACGGGTCTGGATGAGCACTGGGCTCGGGCACCACGGGGGCCTGGGAGCTCCAGGGGCTTTGGGGTGACAGAAGGAGACCCTGCTGAGCTCCCCATCCCACCTCAAGGCTTTTCGCTCTGTCGAAGGGAACCACAGCACTCCCGGGAATGCCGCATCCCTCTGCAACGGAGCTGCTGCCCTGCTTGGAAAGGTGAGCCGGGGGAGCTGTGGCTGCTGTCACCTTCGGAAATGAGGCCACTGGGTCACCGAGGACGCTCGCCAATGTCACCGTGACCCAGCTCCTCCCGGCTCGGTGACTGCCAGCCTTTGGCCCCCTGGGTTTCACCCCCCCATCCCCAGTCAGGCTCCTCCCAGGGCTGCTCTGTCGCCCCCCGTACCCACCGTTCCCCCTTCCCTTCTCCCGGGCCAGGCTGAGGGATTTATTCCCACATTGAGCCCCGGAGGAGGCTCCCGGCCACATTTACAGGGACGTGGTGGAGGAATTCTGCCAGGTCCATCCCTGCAGGCCCTCGGTAACCCCCCAGCTCAGCAGAGATGCTGCTCTCCCCCGGGACAGCCCCAGCTCTTCATTAGGGCACTGCTAATTACCTCGCCCTTGTTCCTGGACGCCTTTTCACCGCTTTGTTGACACGGGCTAAGTTTAGCTCGGCTGACAGGGATGCACTTTGCCCACTCGCGCTTTTCCTGGAGATCAGGAGAATTTGGTGCCTCTTCGTGAGGGGAGGAGAGAGGGAAGAAACCTCCAGCCTTCAGCTGTGCTCTGCAAAAGTGTTTGTGTTCGATCTCTCCTGCATGAGGGCATTCAAGGGATCCTTATTGTGCTCCCAGCAGCTCTGGGTTGCAGAGCAGAGCATTTTCTCCCCTCCACAAATCCACTGGGAAAAACAAAAGGTGGGAAAAATAAGAAGATGGCACTGGGAGAGACCCAGACCTCTGTGAGGGCATCATGGTTTTGGGCGCTCTGATGCCACAGTGGCATTGCCAGTACTGGGGAAGGTTCTGTCCCACCGTCTCTGTCCTCTCCAAGCCACCATGGCCCAGCCAAACCCAACCTGGCAAATTCCCCAAGCATTTTGGGAGTTCCTCACTCTGCCAGCACCACACCCGTGGAGGGGGGGTTACTGGAATTCCCTCTGCCCCACGAATCCCCACGAGCTTCATGGGGTGTCTGTGCCCAAATCTGCCTCGCTGGGTGCCTGAGTTCCCCAAATCCCGCCCTGTTGGGTGCCTGCATCCCAAATCCTACCTTGTCGAGTCTCTTCCCTCAAATCTCACCTTTTTAAATGCTAACCCCCCAGATCCTGCCTCAGCGAGTCCCTGATCCTCAAATCCTGTCCTGCTGTCTCCCTGCACCCCAAGGTGCACAACCCCAACCTCGGGGAAGGGAGGGATTCTCCACGGCCACCCAACTAAACGATTACAACCCTGTGCTCAATTAAACCCGACCGAAATCATCCACCTTGGGATAATCTGAGGCCAGGGGGCTCTTTCAACGTGGGAAAAAACCCCTCGTTTTCCCCATCAGGTGTTTCTCGAGGCACACAAGAGGCCCAACCCTCAGCGCAGCACAAGGGGCAGCTCCCGGGGTGGGGCTGCTGGAGCCGCCTGCTGAAGGTCGGCTCCGCACTCGGATTCACGCCGGGACACCGCGGGCACGGCTATTTTTAGCCGCGTGGCTTTTTAAGAAAACAAAAACCCCATCCAGGAAAAACATCACGGGGATCTTGGGAAAAATAAACCGAGCCCAAAATCCCGGTCCTTGGGAGCGCCCTGCGCTCGTTGGAGCATCCCTGAATCCTCTGGCACTTGCAGGTGCTGTGCTGGGGGTGAGGACCCGACACCCAGCCCCGGCTCGCTGCGAATTTAGGAACTATCAGAGATTTCACCCCAAGGCGCGGGGTGTTGGCGTTTCCTGGCTCTGTAAAACCGGAAACAGGGAGATCAGAGCATCCTCTCAGCGCACGGCTGGGTGCTGAGGCATTAATTAGTGCCTCAGCTCAATTAGTGAGTGGGGAAGGGGAGGGCAGCGGGGTTGGTTTGCAGAGCACCAGGGGCAGGTGGGACCACGGCTGTCCCTGAGCCCAGGGCACGGCCAGAAACCCCCTCGGCAGGCTGGCCCGGCCTTCGGGGGCTGTTTTGGGTTTGGAGCATCCCCATGGGCTGGGCTCCATCCCTGTGCCCCAGCAGAGGCACCCCGAGGTGTCCCTGTGAGCACCTTCCTCCCTCTCACTGCAGCTGGACCAGGCAAATCCAGGGGAATATTTTTCCCTCTAATTAAGGCATCTTCATCCCCAAAACCTTTCAAGGGGTCACAGCCCGGGCACCCCCGGCAGCACAGGGACTGTGGCACCGCCCGGTGCCAGGGCCTCCCCTCCCCTGTGCCCCGCAGTGCCCTGGGGGCTGCTGCCCGGCTCTGCTGCCCAGCCAGGAGGGAGTGTCAGGGGAAATGACCCCAAATCAGGGTGCTTGGGCTACCACGGGTGCCCTGGCAAGGGACAAAACCCTAGCGGGAAGCTGGGCTGTGTCTGGGTAGGGCAATGGGCTCGGCAGGGTAACTGAGAGTTAATGCCCAACAAGAACCGCTGGAAAACTCCTGAGCCAGCCCAGCCCATCCCTCAATCCGCTGCTCCCGGCCCTGCAAGGCTTTTGAGGCAGCCCAAGTCACGCCGGAGTGAGGGGAACGGGAAGAAGAAGCAGCCCAGCTTCCCGCAGGGCCTGAGGGAGAGGAGATGCCCCCGGAGCTGCGCTGGGCACAGCGGCTTTGGCCGCCGAGGGGAGAGCCGGGGCTCAAATCCATCAAAGATGCACAAAGGGAAGGGGGAGCCCCCTAAACACCTCCCAGTAGGCTTGGAGGAAAATTAGGGTGGGAATGGATGGGATGAAACACAAAGCAGGGTGACTCCCCATCCATGGAAGTGGTTGGGTGGGGCTTGGAGCACCGTGGGAGAGGGGAAGGTGTCCCTGTCCCTGGCACGGGGTGGAACGAGATGATCTTTAAGGTCTGTCCCAAACCATTCCATGACGATTCTCCGATGATGATCCACAGCGCAGAGATGGAGGAGCGGTCTGTGGGTCCGCAGAGCGGCTGCTCCGAGGCTTTGGGGCACCCATCCGCTCCCAGGACCCCTCGGAGCAGAGCCGGCTCCCTCCCAGCACATTCACCAGCCCTGTTCTTCTTCTCAGTGCCCAGATAAAATCAGTGCCGGTTCTCCAGAAGCTGTCACCCAGCATCCCGCAGCGTTCGCTTTTCTCGGGAGGCAAACGAATGAACACGCCCGGGGAAGGTGCAGGGGAGAGCGAACATTTCTTTCTTCCCTGGGAAGGAAAACACAACTCCAGGAGCCACTTTGCAGCCTCAGGGAGCAGAAGACGCTCGGCAGAGCTCGAGGAGGGGTGAGGGAGTCACCTCCCAGTGAGCCACGGCTCCTCCCAGTACGGGATACCGGGAGCCGCGGCCAGGAGATGGGATCACCAAGGTCCCGGAGCCACGGGGCAAAAAGTCCCCCCAGGCTCTTGTTTCTCCCTTCCCGTTTTCCCAGCGCTCCCACCTCCTCAGAGGATGTCCCCGCTGCCTCCCAGCACAGCCCTTCTGTCACTCGGGTTTGTCGCCTCGCTGCTGTCGCCGCTCCAGGGACGGACACATCTCCCCCTGCTCCAATTCCTGCCCCGGAGCCCAGAATCGCATCCCGCTCCCCCCTTGCGCTGTTTCGGAGAAGTTTGAGCGTTTGTTGGAGATATTTTTAGAAGATTACGCGGTTGCCAGCTCTCCCGGGAATCCTTCTGTCCCCCAGTCACTGCTCTCGGGGCACTTGGCTCAAACAGCA
>VYXF01000777.1:305331-320739 GCA_013397295.1 Polioptila caerulea | reverse complement strand
AAAAAAAAAAGAAAGAGAAATGAAGAAAAGAGGACTTGGGGAGGATGGCCAAGAATAACCCTTTTCCCTGCCCACCCCCACGTGCTGCCTCGTGCAATTCCCTGTGAATTTGCTGAGGAGGAGCTGAGAGTGGGAGCAAAGGGACCCGGA
The DNA here is from genome assembly GCA_013397295.1 of Polioptila caerulea. NCBI lineage: Eukaryota > Metazoa > Chordata > Aves > Passeriformes > Certhiidae > Polioptila > Polioptila caerulea. The sequence continues at coordinate 320,589 of VYXF01000777.1, read as the reverse complement.
GCAGTTTCCAAATGGAGCAAAATACTGAAGTATTTTACCTCAGCTTATCCTGGTGATGGGAAAGGAAGGATTTTTACAGGTGTGGGTTGTACCTACACAGGTTTCACCATCCAGAGATTCTCTGGGATGCAGGGATGGAACTTCCCACCTGCCACAATCCCCAGGACCTGCAAGGACACTGCTGTGCAGCTGGTGCTTCCAAAATATCCAAGGCATTTCAAATCACCCAAGAGGACCAACAGACCCAAACTGGGGGGATGCAAAGGAGTCCAGACAAGGAGGTCCCACCAGGATATTTGAAATCTGAGTTGTCATCAACGTGATTTTCCTGCTGGCTTTCAGTGGGGTTTATCCCACAAAGATCTCCAAGATACCAACTCTGAGGTTCCAAGGGCCTCTGGACACAGCTGGGCCTGCACAGCGGTGCTGCCAGATGGGATTTCCCTTCCTTCGGGCCATCCCATCCCATCCCATCCCATCCCATCCCATCCCATCCCATCCCATCCCATCCTCCACAGCACCTCCCTGCTTTCTGTCTGGCAATGATTTGCTGGAGTAGCTGTGGCTGTTCCTCAGAGGAGAAAAATAAAGCACTTAATCGAGTGCTAATTAGGGCACTTAATCATTACCAAACTCGCTCAGCTCCTGCTGAACTCCACCTGCGATTTCGTGCACACACCAAGTTCAGCTGCACTTGGCCTCAGCCTCCCGTGGGCTGCTGGCAGGTTCAGCCCAGCCCTTGATGTCTTGTCCCTTCTCGTTCCAGGCCTTAAATCCAAGTGAATGTCTCTTTTCCACATCAAAATTCCTCACACAACACGTTCTGCTAAAGCAACTCACTCCAGTTAAAAACCACCTGGAAAACACAATGAACTCTGGTAGATCTGGGATGTTCCCTAACACAGCTCCCAAACCCCATCCTTGCCCTTCTGCCCTTCCTTCACACTGCCTGGGACTGGGAAATCACCCGGGAAGACCCAGCTGGGACTATCTGAACATTTTTAATTGATTTTACACAAGCTGAAGTGTTGCAACCACTGCAGTGTTTTGTATTTGTGTTTGTTATTTGTACTTAAGAGCTTTTAAAACAACTGACAACCACTAAATGCGTTCATTATTAGCAACTCAAATATTAAACAGGCTGCTGCTGCTGCTGCTGTGTAATTAATTCATCCTTCCCTTCCCAGCTTTCCCTCTCCTGCGGGTGCAGAAACATCCCCCACACTCCAGCAGATCCAAGCAAGCACCGTCAGGGAGGGAAGGGACTGGAGGGGACCTTAAGGATCATCCCAATCCAACCCCTGGCACACTTTCCCTTATCCCAGGCTCCTCCAAATCCCATCCTTGGACACTTCCAGAGCTCCAGGGGCAGCCACAGCTGCTCTGGGCACCCTGTGCCAGGGCCTGCCCACCCTCCGAGGGAGGAATTCCTGCCCCATACTCCAGTGTCACTTTGGGGCCCTTCACTCTGACACAAATAATGGGTAAAGATCCAAGATTCCCCTTTGCAGCTTTGTCTGCAGAACAAAAGGACGGGATGACCCTGGCACCACCCCACTGCCACTGCTTCGTTTCTAACCTTCCCTAGGCTGAGCTCGCCCTGCCACACACCCCATCCCACCGGGATCCTCCTCTGGGGACCCCAGGAATTCCGCAGCCAGGCCTGGGTTTGCAGGAGCAGGAGGGAAGCAGCGCAGAAGCAGCCCCGAGGTTAATTAGTGCAGCGAGAGCAAACGCCAGCAGGACTTTCCATGTCGGGAACTCATCACGTTTCAGGGATTGTTTCCTTTTGCCAAATGCCGAGGCCCACAGTGGGAAGGTCTGACTTGTCTCAGGGGCCTTTGTCAGTCCGTTTTCTCTCTTGTACCAATCAAATGGGATCTGTTTTAAGGATCTCCCAAACCCAGCCGGCACGGGCACTTCAGAGGCTCCTGCTGGTAAGCAGAACGTGCTGAGCACCACCAGCAGGTCAGGAAGCACCTCTGGGCTGCAGACTGAGAGCAGAGCCTCTCCACAAATGCTGCAGGATCCGTGCAATTTGAGGCAAAATATTATTTCATAGAGAAATAATAACCATGGGATGGTCTCCACCCTCGCACCAGTAGAGGTTGTGGAGAAGAGCTGCAGGCCAGGGCCTGCCTCCCAAATCCTGGCTCCCAAATCCCAGCATCAGCCCTGCCCTAGTGGCACTCAAAGCTCAAACCCTTTCGCTTTCAGCCCTTCTGCATTTGGTTGTTTTCTCCCAATTTCCAGGGAATGCTCTTCCTGCTAGTCCAACTCATGTTCACTGCAGTTAAATCAGCTCAATTGATTTATTTCTTGCTAAGGTGTGACCCAGCAGGACAAGGAGCAGACAGTATTTGGGATCAACAAATGGTTTTACAGAGCAGCTGCCATCTTCCAATCTCCCTTGCTGCTGCTGCATTGTATTGCCCCAAATTCCTACTCACGGGAGCACAACTGATCCCATTTTCCCTCTGCAAAGGTGAACTGCAGTGAACCACAAAGAAATGAAAACCTGTCCTGCAATGAACCCCAGCAGCTCCAAGCACAGGCTCCAATTCTGGCTTTTAAATGTCTCTGTTCCAGATCAGTCAGATGATATTTGCCACAAAGTCTAGAGCCCAAGACAGGGGGGAAGAGGGAGAAGCAATCCCAGGGAGAGGCAGCAGCAGAGCTCCAGGGGTGATGGGGGGATGGAGGAACAGAGGCCCTGGGTGACCTGTCCCCGCTGTACCAGCACAGCAGTCACAATCTCTGACACTGAATTATTCAGTTCTCCTGCTCTGACCCATTTCTGCACAGGTTCCAGGGATGCAGGCACAGCAGGGTGGGAGAAGGAGCCAAATTCAAGGAAAAGCCCCTGGGCACTGTGGGTTTGATCATAATGACCTTTATTGGAGACAGGTGGGGTCATTTATTATACAGAAGTAACATCACACCATTCTCTTCCCATTTAATTAATTTTAGTCTCCTTATAAATCTGTAGCAAAAGTGCACTTTGAACAGTTTTTAATCTATAGTATATATCTTTCAATATTATCTCTCAGTCAGGTATTTCATTTGTAAAAAGGTATCACCAGATATACAAAATACATGTCTAGTGTACTACATTACTTTTTGTATTTACTGTTTAGATTATTTTTAACTCAGTGCTCTCTTTTTTTTTCATTTTTTGCAAGACTCAGTGATGACAGTCTTCTAGTGGCATCACCAGGAGAGGACTCACAGCTTGTGTGTGGAGAAGGGGAGAAGACTCTCAGCCAGGAACAATTGTCACACGACAGGAACAAGATGACAAGAACATTTGCTGCTGTTGAATGTGTCTCTTAAAATGACAGTACTCTGTATAATAAAAAAGGAATTAAAAAACCCAATGTCCATATTTTATCTTCTGGAAGAGATGTGCCAGGAGAACAGAAGCTGTACCCAGCTGGAATACAATGGCAATGGTTCATTTGCATTTTGAAGGCAGGAGTTAATTGCTAAACATCACCTTTGTGGTCATGAGAGGAAGGAACAGACACAGGCAGCACGAGGAACTGGGAAATGCTGCTTTCCTGAGGACAGTGTTTTGGTACAATATTGAGTATCCTGCACAAGCCACAGAATTGCATAAGTTAAAGATCCTCAAGAACAACAAGCACTGGGGACAGATGGGGGCTGTGCTGGGGACAGCCACACTGAGGACACACAGCTCAGGGACCCAGCAGAACACTCTCCCAGGGAGGCTGCAGCCAGCTGTGACAGGCTTTGGCACAGCAACAGGACTTCTCCAGAAGAAACTTTCCTGAGATTCTCTGAGATTTCTCACCAGCTTCCTTGGTCTTCTCTTCCTACATATCCTTGAGATTGGAATACATACACAGAGTGGATAATTGCTTCACTTCAGTCTCCAACAGACCAAGGATTTCTTTCCCCTGGGAAGCAAGGCCTAGAGAGGTAAATCAATCAGAAGCATTTCAGGGGGTGTTAAGATTCCCAGATGGAGACAAACACCACCAGCAATGACTGGAACACTGACCAGGTAATGTCTGGTGGCTTGGTTGGTTTTCCTTCTCACCTGTTCATTACCCTGAAGACTCAGAACTCCTGCATTAGTTCCCTAAAAACCCCTTCCCTGGGTTAACCCTTCCCAATTAGTGCTGTTTCTGTGGATTAGCATAGATTCAAAATGCAACTTGCATCAGTTTGCTTGGAATTGAGTGAAATGTGGAACAGATCCTGCTTCAGAATGAGGGCACTTCTGGTTTATGCAACAGCTTCAAGAAAGGCTGGAATTCCCAACTTTTCTACAGCAGAGATGGTCTTTGACAGGTCAGGGCTGCTCTGCACCCCTGGAACCTGCAGCAACAAGGCCTGGAGGCAAAACTGCTGCTTCCAAAGGAAAATGCACTGCAGGAGAGGCTGGACATGGGGACAGTTCTCTGCCTTCTGCAGGAGAAACAGAACAGCACAAACAAGAGTACAAAAAGAAGCAGTGCTGTTAGTGTTCTCTAAATCCAAGAGAATGCAGAATGGGGAGGTTTACAATGCTGCAGAGAGAGGGGTTTGTCTGCTTTTTCTTTATAAAAATTACAGACTTGACATTTCCAATACGTCTTAGCTTTGTACTGCTTCTCAAGTCTGAGTCACCAAAAATATCCAGCAACCAGCTGCTGCTCATATCCTAAAATATGCCTTCAGCTGACACTGAATATTGAAATCGTTCTGCTAAAATACAGAAAAACGATGGCAGAAACCAAGGTATAGCCTCAGGCCAACTTTAAATGGTAAAAATCCTACAATGCTACTTTGAAATCTCTTCTTGAGTTCATGAACAAGTAAGCAGCGGGTTTCAAGTAGAGGTAACACAGATTTTGGAAGATNTAAAAAAAAAAAAAAAAAAAAAAGCCCAGAAAGGAAACTGGAACAAAAGCTCTTCTTGTTAGGGCAGTTCAGCACTAATCCTCCAAAAAGGGCAGGAGGGAGCTCTCTCCTGCCCCTGGGTCTGTCCTGGTCCTACAGCAACAGTGAGGAACTGCTCTGCTGGCACAAACGAGTTCCACTCGGGCAAAGCTTGATCCCTTTTCCTTGGGTCCATTTGTGTCTCTCGTCTCAGTCCCTGGACTGGTAGAAGAGGATATATCCAGATTCGGAGTTTTTGGAAATGTCTGATGTTAACCCATAGAATTCTTCAATGGCCTGGGCATCAATTTTCTGGAAATGAATGGAAGTTTGAATTAGCTTCAATCACACCACCACCCTAAAAGCCTTTGCCCAGAGAAATCATTATCCCAGTTCTTGGAGGTGATCTGGAAAGCCAAGCAGTGTCCACATGGTGACACTTCAACATCATTTAATCCAACAATACATTTTTTCCCACTTAATAACTTACTGACTATTGAAAAACAGGAAATCAGGATGAAAGAATGAACTTCTCAGAAGGGGTGCAAAGGAAAGCTGGACTACAAAACAAGTGATCCAAGAAAATGTATCCTTAAAGGACTACCTGACATTTTTATATTTGTTTTTGTCACACTGGTGGTGCCTTGTCTGAGTATTTTATAATTAACTTATAATTTTTAAAAATGCAGCCACTAATCAGGCAAGGTTTTCGAACAGTAGACTGAAAATTCAGCTAAACTAACTCCAGATGTCACAGTTATTGTGACCCTTTTAAGGAGGAAAGTCCTGCAAGTGCTTCCTGAGTTCTGTGGGTCTCATCTAATGATGATCTTTGGTCACAAGAGAGCTTTCCTACCAGGCAAAGCCCTCTGGAATATTATCACAAGGATTGTGCCTTAAGAATAATTATGATTTCTTGTACTAATGGAATTCAAATCTGCTTCTATTTCAAGTTGTGACCTATGAGCAGAAAAGCTGCTTTGCTCTCATACTCCAAGCAGCAACTAGAGGGAATTTTAAAGGGTTTTGAAAGGTGCAGGTTCCACATGTTCTGGTCCAGGTCCTGAGCACAACTGGCTTCCCATCAGTGAGGTGGATCCTGCAGCCCAGAGACTGGAATAAAACATTCCCAGGCCCCTGTGCTGCTCAGCACTCCTCTGGGATGGAGTTTTTAACACCTTTAGGACTCTGCACCCACAGAAATGAGAGGCTGAGCAGGAGATGAGCCTCAAGTCTCTTTTTATTCCCAAGGAATAAAGTTGAGGAAGTAAAGAAATGTTCCAAACACGAGAAGCTCTGGGTTGAACCTGCCCTGCTCAGGAGAGCAGAGACCAACCTGTGATCACACCTTAAAAGAAAGGCTCCAGCAGGAGCCTCCTCAGCTGCAGAAGCCATTTGGAAAATGTGAAATCTCTGCTCCCTGAGCAGATTTTGGCATCACCACGAGCTCAGCAGCACTGGCTTCTCCAGGTGGCACTGCCAAACAGCAGTGAGTTGGGAGCAGCCTTTTCCCAGCACAAGAAAAATCAGACAGGAGTTTGCAGAAGATGCATCAACTGCAGAAAGCCTCTCTTGAAGAGTTTTGTTAAACACCTTCTCTTAAAAAAATAGAGAGGGGGAAAAAAACCCTCAGACAGATGTTTTGTCTTTTCTCCATTCAAGGAGTGAGGGCAAGCTGGAATCCACTGCTGAGGCTGGTGCATTTTCACACCATTTATTAACATAACGTTACTACAGACTGTTAGAGGCACATTTTAACAGAAATATAGTGAAAGAACACGCCTCAGCTCCTGCTATATATTTAGGAGGCAAGTCAAACATGTTTTATTTTAAGTGCCAACTCACTTGCCATGCAATCAAGCCTATTTCCACTACTCATTCTGAATGCAACTCCAACATTTGATCCATATTAATTCATGCCTCAGATATTTTTAGTTTCAGCATAGCAGGACTGACTTCCTTCTTTCATTTCACTATCCACAGAAAACAGAGTGGAACTGAAAGGGGGTTTGATAGAATCTATTCTTCCCATTCTCATGTTTTAGATAGAGTTTAACCCAGCTGTAACTTTCGAGTAATAACCAGTGGATGGTTGTCACTCTAGAGCTACAACCTTTAGGATTCTGCAGCCTCACCTGGCATTAAAAATGATCTTTCTTATGAACTGAGATTAAACATCCTTTGCTCATTTGCAGACATCTATTCTGGTTCTCCAGAGCATTCCCAATTCTGGAATCCCACTGAAATCCCACATTGAAATCTCTGGGGTGTTTTTGAAGCAAAGCCACTGAGTGCCTCCCCTGAGTGTGGAGAGCTCCATGGATGGATGTTTGCAGGTGAACACTGGCACTGGGATGCATCCCCTGGCTGCTCTGGTGACAAATGTCACACTCAAATCAGCCAGAGATCACAGGCTCAGGTTTGCTTGGCTCAGGATCCCCCTGGCACTGATTTGCCCCCTGGGTTTGCTGCTTTCCCCCTGTCCTGGGTAGATGCTGAATTGTATCCCCATCCGTCTGTTTAGTTCAGAAATAAGTTTTGCACCCTAGAACTGGATCTGAGNTCCCAGCACTGAGAGACTGAGGGACTGAGCCGAGCTGCAGCCACGGGAGAGACTTTGGGAATTTGTCACCTCTGCGGAGCAGCCAGAGGGTTTGGTGTTCAGTGTTGTTCATTTGTTGTGCTGGGGAGTGCTTTGCCTGCTAAATAAACAATTTTTTTCCACTTTCCTCCAAGAAATATTTTTTTTTCCCTGTCTCAAACCAGCTGGGAGGAGGGGTGGTTCGGATTTGCTTTCTAGAGGGACTCCATCCAGAGGTTTCTCCCCAAATCTGCCCTGAACCAGGACACCCCCACATGCTGCAGGATGTTTGGGGATCATCAATCTCCAGTTTAACCCATGAAATCCTAACAGACAAATCAATCTGCCTTCCCCACTGCTGCCATTTGGTGGGTAATGAGGACAAACTCCTTCCTATTTTCAGTTTGGAGCTGTTCATTCTCATCACTTGCCAAAAATGCAAAAAGCTTTTTGTGTTTCAGGGGGAAAAGCCTTTCCCTGAGCTTTCAGCTGCAATATCTGTGAACAAGAGCTTTGCACTCACCTTTTCAGGCCTGTTTTGTTAGATGGCCACACCTAGAACATAAACCCTCCAAAGAGCTTGGCTTTTATAGCATTTTAGAGAAATTAAACCCTCCAAAGAGCTTGCCTTTTATAGCATTTTAAAGAAATTCTCTAAAAGAAGATGAACTTGGAAAAAAACCCCAAAAAACAAAAAAAAACAAGGCACAATTAAAGATAGAAAAGCAACAAAAAGGAAAAATATGTGAGATTTTTTCCCCAAAGAGAGGAACTACATGACAGCTCCTTGGATTTACTGCCCAATGACAGACAGCACACATTGAAAAGCCATTTTTGGCACATCTGTAAAGGTGTCACCAGTGTTTGCAGACAAAAAGAAATTTAGTTTTGCCCTAAAAGTGAAGATACAACATAGAAAACAAACACAGAATAAAAGGACAGTTATTTTACATCTTTTAAAATGTCAAGTTCATCTCCTGGATGGGAAAGACAGAGAATATTTGCATTTTAAAATACTGAGGTGAACGCTATTTCTAAATTAGGTGACACAACTCTGTGCTTGGACTATGACAGAAACAGAGGAAAATGACCTGAAAAATATAAAAATTGTAGAAAGGCAACTGTTGACAGCCACACACACTGGGAAGCCACCCCTGATGCTCAAAGCTATGCAAAGGTTGAAAAAAATGAAAAATGGGGAATGTCCTACATTGTTATTTCAATAGAAGCACAGATTTTGCTATTTAGACACTCAACCAGGCCTTGTCCACGGGATCTCTGAGACAAACAAAGCATTTCATCTTTACAAAAAGCAGCTCTGCTGGGGCATTTGTTCTACTGTTTGATGTTTGCTTAATAATGATGTGAAATCCATGATGTATAAATATTGTGGCTATCAAACTTTACAGATTTGTTGACAGAAAAGGAAAAATCTGCTCGAGCTGTTTCAACACCATCAGCAAAAAGAATTTTTTTCCACCAATTCTTGCTGAAAAGTGACCCCCCCAAAAAAGTGAGAAGCTCTTAAGTGCAGCAATGAAATGCAAGTTAGCAATGGAAAGGAGCCTCAAAATGGGCAGAAATCAGAGTTTTGGGGGGTTCTGTTGTTCCTTACCCACCTCTACAATGTCATCATCAAAGAGCAGCCAGAAGCCGTGGCTCTTCACGATGGTGATGTAATGCCCACGGTTTGGGCCACTGCAGGAAAAGGGGTGGAAAATTCATTATCCAGGGGCCACTTCCCTCCCCAGCATCACCTCTGGCTGCCCCAGCTTGTCCCAGAACACTGAGGAGGATTTGAGATTTTTTTTCCAAATTGCTTCAATTCCAGTGTTGCTGTTGGCTACTTGAAAATACAAAATATTCAAAATGCACCATGACATAAATATTTCATCTTGTCATTCAGAGATTTGAAAAAGCAAAATTAAAAATATTTCAATCTCTGTTTGGTTGCATTCACCACTGCTGAGTCTTTTGACACTGTGAAGTTTTGAATTAAATCAGCTCTGAAATATTTTCTTTCACAGCAGGAATTCCTTTAGTTCTCAGTGTGGTTTAACCTGACCACAGCCAGACCTTCTGTGAGAGCTCTTCCCAATTTCTGGTGGAAATTTCCAACCCATAGAATGGAATTCTTTTTTTAGGGTAACTAAATAAAACTAAGTTTAAACTCAAATTTAACCTTAATTTAAATTTTCAACTGAAGTAAAATCCTATGTGCAAAATATTTCAAACGAGTCCTGAGAATTCCAAATAATTGGAAAATCTCATTTATCTCAAGCCTTTGGTAAGTTCCCAGTAAGAACTGAGAGCAAGTGAGTTACAGGAATCCTAAAAGCCCCATATAGGATAAAAGGTTTGAGGGAAAAAAAAGGAAAACCATTTAATAATCTGAATTATTAATCACCATTATCCATTAAAGTGTAGGCACAGGTATGGCAAATAAAAACTACACAAGAAAATGCATTGCATGAGATTCTAAAATGATAAAAGTTGAATAAACACTGTAACTGCACCACAACAAAAAGAATCTAGAATTATATGAAGTTTATTTATACTAAATCTATGCATTATTAGCATTTTTCTCCTCACAAATATATTTTAAAATATTTATGTGCTATAATAACTGATTACTTTAAAACTCACACTTCCTGAAGGCAGTTAGAAATATTTTTTCCCTTCCATGAGGGCTTTTTTGCCTAAAATGCTTAGAAGTTTTTTCCTCTTTGCTTTTAAAACCAGAACTGAAGCTGCTAAAACTAAAATTTAATGAAGAAAATAAGGATCTTTTCAAAACCCAGCAGTGCACAGTTTATTCCACATGATGGCACCAGCTTCTAAAGAAACTTCAAGGGTTTAGGCAGCAGTGAGATGAAAAACATCATTTAATTCTATTTTAGTAGGTGTTTTTCCAAGATTTCTTTTTTTTCTATTTGGATTTCCTGGAAAGCAGGGTTAGGGCTGGGGGGTTTTTGTTGTTTTGGGGTTTTTTAATGATTGCTGTTTGCTACAGCTCAAAGAAAGAACTTCTCTGATGTGCCACCGTGCTGATGACAAAAATGACACAAAATGCCAAATCTTAGCCTGTAAAGAAAAATTTCAAAACTAAAATTTGAAAAAGTCAAAATTCAAAGTAAAATTTAAAATACTAACTAACTAACCTAGTAAAAAAGACAGATTTATTTATTTTTTTTTAAAAAATCAAAATACTTCCAGCAAAGCAGCTCTGCCAGCGCTCCTGCATTGCCAAGCAGTGCTATAAACCAGCCCAGGGGTGCCAGATCCCTTTGAAATTCCAGGGCAAGGCAGGGAATGTGCAGAAGTACCTGCCACAGTGCACCACCACGGCCACCAGGTCGTACATCCTGTCGGGGTTGGTGGCATCCCCCGAGGTGTTGAAGAGCCGCAGCTCCAGGGGGAACACCACCCTGTAGGAGAGCTTGGTGTAGCGGTGCAGCTGGTCCATGTACTTGAACCTCTTCAAGTGCAGAGCCAGGATCATGGGCAGCTTCTTCACCCTCATTCTGGAGCACAAAAAGATGGGAAGGAAAGGATAAGATGAGCAAATCACCCCAAATAAGGATTTGTTCAAGAACGGCTTCGTTGTGAGGAAGCGTCGTAAAATATTGGTAGGATTTTTTAAATGCTGCTTTTTCTCTCTTATTATATTACAGGCAATATTTATTCCAAATTATTAATAGCACAACTGACATCTGAATGCAGGACAACATCAATTTTTCACCCATCAATGGGAAGAAAGAGCTGGAATAAATCTGTGTTGCTGCTCTGGCTGTGACCAAGTCTGAGGGGAGAAATAAGATTTTGGTACCCAGTGCTCCCAGACAAGGCTGCTGGGATGTTTTCCAGTGGCTCTAAGCTGATTAATGCTAACTGGGGAAAATGTGCATGTCTGGAAACACCAGATAGAAACTCTTCTGGGAGAAACACAGAATGAATCTCCTCACGATGAGGCTGCCATGAAGTGACTTGGTCCCTCCACTTTCCCTTCACCAAGCACAGACCTGGACAAGCTCACCTTTTCCTTTGCCTGAACTCACCAGGTGTATTTGCCCAGAAATTTGAAGGGAACATCTCCCTCAGCCTGAGTGTTTGGCCCTTACCTCTTCTGTGCCTCCTGTTTGCTGCGGCACTGCTCACAATAGTATTTGTATTCACTGCATAGAGTTTCAGTGTTACTAAATCCCCTGTGGAAATCAGAGAGTGGCATAAGCAGGGATATTCCAGAGCATCCAGGTAAAAGCTACTGCTCAAAGTGCTGAAAAAAACCCCAAACAACACACAGAGGATGAAGCTCCTTCCATTCGTGGTGCTCCCAGACCCGTCTGATGTGTATTTGTCTCATTCCTGGGATGCAGCATCAACGTTCAGCTGGAAAAATCTGGAATTTACACTATTAACTGCCTATTTGCTGGCTAGGAAAGGTAATAAACAGCAAGAAGGTGACTGAGTTTTGTTTCCATCAGTAGCCATTCCATGTTTTCTTTAGCAGCAGAAATTAAATGCTCACATCTACAGCCATTAAGTAGCAAAGCCTGGATGATCCTTCAGCTCCCAGCAATTACAGATCCATTATCAGCTATTAAATAGCCAGATGCTGGATGCAAATTAAATATCCAAGCAGCTGATAAGCCTTGGATCCAGCAGACAAACACATGGAGCAAATGTCTATCAGGACAAACCAAACTGATCACGAACACCAGGGCCAGGCAACTGAAATTCAGGAAGAATATGAAAATAATCAAGAATTTATTGTGAAACCAAACACTGCATGTTTATTTTTTAAAAAGCCTGACTGTGTGATGTAACAAATTCAAATCCCCATGAAAGAAAGTGAAAATCCATCTTAGCCACCACTAGTATTTATCAACTAAAACCCACTAAGAAACCTTCCAAAGCTCCCAATATTCTACCACATCTCAAATCCTACAACTGTTGGCACCAGAGAATAACTAATCCAGGCTCTTTGCTTCTGACCAGGGCAGGTATTTTTTCCATTCCCAAAGAATTCTGTTTACCTTAGACAATGTGTAATTGATGTATTTTGTTCCACATCAACCGAGAGGTCCAGAAAGTCCTCATCTTTGCTACTAACCTTGAAAAAAAAATAATAAGAGGAGATATTTGGTAACAATTTAGAGCTGGCAGGTTTCTTTTAACCACTTCTGGAAGGGTGCAATGTGATTAAAAATAAATGTACACACACACACATACAAAGAGGCCTTCTCTTGAGGTAAACTAAAAGTGACTAAATAATCTGATGTGGTGTTAAAATCTGAAGAATAGCATTAAAAAAAAAAAAAAAAAAAGCCACAACAAAACAAAACCAAATATCCACAGAAAAAAGCACAAAAATCCCCAACTCTTTCTCATGAAACATCTCTCCCCCTTGAGACTTCAAGGCACATCTTATTCCACTGGCAAACCCAGGTTTTAACCACTCAGAGCTCTCACTGGAGAGGTTTTAACCACATTCCATTTTCTCTGCAGCCTGATGAAGCTTTCTGCTGCCTTTCAGGGTGTAACAGTCAATACTCAGAGGCAAGGCAGAAACAGGCAGATGGCTCCCCAATTAAATGGGTTAGCAGGGAGGAAAACCATCTTTCCATTTGTGGAACAGTCACATTTCATTGCAAAAAGCTTGAGACAGAATCCTGCTAATGTCATTTTTAGACCTTCTCCTCACCACATAGCCATAACTTTAGATTTTAAATGCCAAGAACAGGCTTTTCTGTTGTAATCACTTCTTGGGGTTTTTATTTCTCTCCCCATCTGGGTTTTCATTTTTTTTTAGCACTATTAAATCAGAGCATATGACTAACTACAAATCCCTGGTCTGAAGGTGGTGTGGTTCTAATTCTGGACTTCATGGCACTTTTTATGCTCTCCAGTGGAGTGGCCAAGGACCAGCACTGAGCACAGAACTCCAGTTCATCCCAGAGTTAAATTAAGAGCAACTCTCATGGAGAAACACAACATAAACTCTCAATCACCGACACAGGGAATAACATGGGGACAAAAAGGCAGCTTGGATCAGCCAGGTGCAGCTGCCTCGATGGAAACAGGGAGGAGAACCAGGGAAAACACTGGGCTTTTTCTGGGCAACATACCTTAATGAGCACTGGTTTGAACAAAGACTCCTAAAATAGGCTATGCTCCACATTCTAACAGAGACAGTGCAATTTCATCTACCCTAAGGAATGGAACAGGGTGCTCAGTGTTAGGGGAGCCAATGCAGCAGCTGGGAGAAAGCTACAGAGGTGTGGTTTGGGGGTGCACGTACAGCCTCACAGTTAAGACATCTGGTTTCATTGGTTAGTGTTCCTTGGAAGATTTCATGGACCCACGTCAGATCGGGCTTGTCTCCTTCTTCACTCTCAATGCTGCCATTCTGGAGCTTCCCATTCTGCTTCTCCTGCTTTTTCTCCTCTTGCAGTAAGTCAGCAATAGTGTTCAGTAGGTAGTTTAGGAATTCGTGTGCATCCTGCTGCATGTAATTATCAAATAATTCTGGAAGGAAGAGAGGGAGGAGAATGAACAGCTAGAGACACTTCCCAACACCAGGTCACTGTGGTTTTTTCCCTTCCCTCCTCGCCCCTGTTACACAGCTCTGGTGGCACTGGTGAGTTTGGGAAGAATTGCACTTTGTTCTCTCAATGATTATCCTCAAGTTTCAAGAAACAATCCACTGAAAAATACCATTAGGGAAACTTAGTTTGGCCATTTCTCAGAACTGAAGAAAACCATGATTGGTTTGGGATTTTTGGAGATTTTTCTTCTTTTCTTTGGAGAGGGAGAGAAAGAAAGAAATTCAGATGTGTTGGCTTGGGCCACTGGTTCATTAAGTCCAGGACCAAGGGGTAAAAAACCCCTACTGGAAGTTTGTTATCTTTTCAAGTTCAAGCAGAGAGGGTAAATCAACAGCCCGAACTTTCCCTCACCAAACAGCCCTGGGAAATAACCACCAGCTCTGATCTGTGGTAGGAATTTATCCTACCACAAATGCCAGAGAACAGGCTGTGAGTGGCTGGGTGTCCTGTGAGAGCTCATGAGAGCCTGGAGCAATGACCTGGAGTGTGCTTTGCTCATCCAGGGAACACCGAGCCAGTGTGCAATACCTGGGCACGTGTGAGAGCACAAACACTCACTGAGGTAAGGACAAGCTCACAGGACAAGCACAGAGGTGCTTTTCACACCACAAAAACCTTCAAGAAACCTGTTAAATGACAATTTAGGCTCCAAAAGAAACCTGCATTTAACATGTCACATCCTTAAAAACGCATTAAAAAATAATTTCTTCATTTACCATTCTCTTTCCTCAAGCGGGAAATAAATTTCTTGGGTGGGATGACTCCCACCTTCTTCTTTTGTGTGGCAATACTGTTGAAGAGATCAGAGAGGCAGGTCAGGAGGCTTTCCTTCTTTCGAGGCTGCACCTTGTATGCCAAAACTTTTTCCCGAAATGGCCGACAAAAATAAAGTGCCTGTAAGACTGAGTTGCAGTAGCAGGTATTGCCGAACTGGTCAAAAAAACAGAACAGAAGGAGAACAAAGGGAGTTGGGTTAGGGCTGTCAAAAAGGAATGGCAGGAAGAGAGTTCATTAAGAATGTCACAGTGAAGGTGGAGGAGTCACCTGGCAGAGCTCATTTACTGGGGAATGCTGGCAGGAATGGGGGAAAATCTGGTTGGAATGGTGGGGAAATCCTGGCTGGAATGGGAGGGAAATCCTGGCTGGAATGGGGGAGGGTGGAAATCCTGGCTGGAATAGGGG
>VYXF01000777.1:273669-287667 GCA_013397295.1 Polioptila caerulea | reverse complement strand
CCTGGAGCAGCCTGGGGTGGTGGGAGGTGTCTCTGCCAGGGCAGGGGTGGCACTGGATGGGCTTTAGGTCCCTCCCAGCCGTAACATTCTGTGAGTCTGTGATTCCATGACCCTTGTGGGCCCCTTTCCCCCCAGGATACTCCCTGATTCCCGGGCTCCCCTGGGATGGGCCCTGCAAGGGTCACTGGTGACACTGGAGGGAGGCACCGTCCCCACAGGGATGGGGCTGGGAACCGGGGGTGTCACCAAAACCCCACCAAGGGACACCACGGCCACCCCAGGGCACTGACACCCCTCGGAGGTGCCTGAGGGAACTCTGTGATTCCCAAGACTCCTTCCAGTGGCTGTGGGGGATAGGGATCTTGTGATGGAGAGGGACAGCGGTGCTGCCCCAGACCCGCTGCTGTTCCAGGCCACACATCCCTGCTGCAGCACGGTGACAGAAAAGAGAGCTGTGAATGAAGTGTCCATTGTAAATCCCACGGGAGAAGGAGTGGGAAACAGCACAGAGAGACAGCACAGAGCTCATCCTGCAGCACACACTGAGAGCAACCACAGCTCAGGAGGAGCAGCGAGGAGTGGGCAGAAATCCGGGATGGGGCCGATCCCGAGCCAGAGCTGTGTCCAGCCTGAGGGCTCCCGGCCCCTCCTCATCACCCAGGAGCTGCCGGCAGCCGAGGAGGGCGGCTGGAGCTCCCTGCTCACAATCCCAGCAGTGCCAGGCCCGTTTCCACACTCCAGCCCTGACCTTGTGGGAATATCTGTGGGGAAAGCAGGACGGTTCCGTTTCCAAAGCAAAAACTTTTTTATGAGGCCGAGATGTTTCCATTCTATTTGAGCTGCTCGCCTGCAGCGATGTTCCCGTGCACACGTTGGACTTCCCACGTCATCTACTACAGGCTCCCCAGGGACAGGCTGCAGGAACACAAAAACCCCAATCCTTACAGAATATCCCCAAAGTGAAAAGGGCCACGTGCTCCTTACAGGGTTGCCATGAATGGCAGTGCTTTAAAATTAGGGACAGGAAATGCAGAAGTTGTGGAATCTGTACAGTGTTGGGCCAGATTGATGCGTGTATTTGAGTGTTCATCTCTCCTACATCCCAAAATAGAATCAAAGATGATTTATCACAGCTGTCACAGCAGCATCTGAGGACATTTCCCTGCCCTTTGGCCTCAAGATCAGAACAACTTGGTGCTGAGTAGAATTACGGGGCTAAAATTGTGGTCTTGTCCCCAAATGTCTTCAGAGGTCACTGCTGGAGCACAGAGATGCACTTTTAATTCATTTAAACTCAGCAAGGTGGAATTCTGAGCACACAGACCGAGGCTGGCTCCTCGAGCACACCACACTCATTTCAGGTCCTTTCTTTTCTCCTCTTTTGCCTTGCCCACCTTTGAGCTATTCAGCTACTGGGAGCACAAAGGTGCTTCAGAGACAATTTTTGTGGAGTGCAGTGTGAGAATTGATCTTTGGGCCCCAAGTTTGCAGCAAAGAGGGGCAGAGAGACCTGCAGGGATCAGTCCTTGTTGGCTGCAGTCAGTTCAGGGGTGTGTGCACAAGCTGCCAGCCACGAGCTTTGTCTCAGCATCTGCCACAGCCCCTGGCATTTCCCCACAGCCACATTTCCCATTTCTGCTCCAAAAAGAGCCCTGTTTCTCCTTCCAAGTCCCCCTAACATCAATATATTCTATGAAAGGTGTACCAGAGGCAAATCTAATGTTTACAAACAGACTTCTGGAGGAAAAATCATTTCTTCTAGAGCTTGGCAGAAGGAGAAACATTTTCCCAACGTGCTGGGATCTTAGCAAGGTCTCTCTGGCTCTGCTCCTCTCTTACTCCTTTTGCACAATGCATGAGGAATAATTACAGCCAGTTTTAAAGCACTCTGACATCCTCCTGTGACAGGCACTACGGTCATGGCAAATATTTTTATTTTTAGCAAGCTTCGTCTCTGAAGATGTGTTGGAGGGCCAACAACAACATAAATAGAAAATCTTCTAACAAACAGAGCCAAAAGCAACACAGAGCAGTAAATAAATCTGTAAAAAATTTGGTGTGGAAATAGCAATCTCTGTGCACCATGCAAAGGCACAGATCTTTGCATGAGCAACCCAAGGGATGGTAAAGTGAAACCTCCAGAACCATCCAAATGTTTCCAAAGTCACTCTCAGTTTTGCAAACATTCCCCCTCTAATTTAAGCTATTGTTTTTCCAAGAGAATTTGTATTTAAAACATGGGTTTCTTAGCTAAATATAAGTCCATTGTGCACAAACAATGAATATCTCCTTTAAAAACAACTGTTATTCCACATGCTGAGGGTCATACCATCTCAGAGAGTGTGAATCCTTCTGCGTGGCTTCACTCTGTGAAAAGGCTGCTCTGGCAGTCTGGAGAGTCAGATAAGGACCATGTCTGAAAACCTCTGGGTTTGATTCTGTACTTTACTTGAATCCTTTCAGAATTACAGCCTCAAAGTTAGGAGGAGGGGGAAGCTTAAGAGCAGATTGAGAACTCGGGGAGAATGCACTGCTGTTTTATTTGTGCTAAAAGCCCTTCTCCTGGCACAGAGGATCCTGCACGTGCTGGAATGAGATCTGGGGAGAAGCACCAGAAGCCTGGGCTGGTGCACAAGAAATTCATATTGAACCATGTTAGCAAAGGAACTCCAACTCCACTGGTCTGCTTCCAGCGTGCAGCCCAAAACTGCTTTCACATTTGTTTTAAGCAACCAGAAGCCCTCGGAGGTGCCAAAAGCAGCAGTAGAACATTTCCTCCAGCACTGCTGTCTCATTCCTGCCCCCACGCCTCCCCTCTCCCGTGTCAGCACCAGATCCAGCCCTGCAGGAACAGGGAACAGCTTCCCTGTCCCTCCTCACGCAGCTGCTGCTCCATGCCCGTGCTCGGGACTCCTGATTTTCGAGTGCCACATCCAAGCTCAGCATCATTTGAGCACAGTTTGCATTCTTTTCATCTGCCTCGCGTTCATCCAGACCAAAGCTCAGCCTCCATGTGCCTCTGACTCCCTTTGTGCTCCTCAGCACCACATTTGGTTACCCAAAACGATTTTAGCTTTTTTTCTTTTTTTTTTTAGTTGAATGTGAATTCTTTCAGGAATGTCTTTACTCATATAGAATATTCTTCATGGTCTTTCTGAACTTATCTGGCATTTTTTTCACCAGGCTGGAGCTCTTCAGGCCACCTAGAAGCTGACAGATCTACGACTGTTTGGTTTTGGAGGAGGACGATTGTGATGAATGTTTTTATATTACTCACCAACATATGCTTTTAATAGCGAATGGTAACAAAGGATCAGCACTCAGAGAGGCAGACAGTGACTTACTGCTGCTAACTAATCCCAAATTTATCACTAGCCAGCTCAATAACACATTTCAAAGTGCTGCCCTATTATTTGACCACAAAGTTTGGAGCTTTTTTTCCCTATTCCTCCTCTTGTTCTGCCCCTTCTTAAAAACTTGTGTGAGATTAAAGCACCCCAGTAATGAAATTTCCTGGAAAAGACTTTTTTTTTTTTTTTTTTNTTTTTTTTTTTTTTTTTTTTTTCCCGGTGTTTGGGATTTTGCAAAAATCTGGAAGCAAGTTGACACTGGAAGATTTGCAAACCATTCCCACAGGAGCCATGTCCCAAAAGACACAGCATCCAGTGGCGTCCCTCCCAGAGCTGCATCAGCCTCCAGACATTTTTTCCTCCTCTTCATCAGCTGCCAGAACGGTCAGAGGAACAACACTGGGAGCTTGCAGAGCATCACTGTACAAATACTGCTGCACAACGAGGTTTTAGAGGACAAATAGAACCTTGGAAAATTTATGGACGTCCATAAATCTTGGGATTCTTGTGCTGATTTCACTGCACTGCTGCACCCCAAAGCTGGATTTTCCTCAGGGCAGCTCCCACTCAGCACATCCTGTGTGATGCTGGTGTGGAAACTGGGATTGGCGCTTGGGAAGGGGCAGTGATCCGGAGCCCTGCCCTGATTTCCCGTCCCCTGGAACCCACCCTGGCTCTGACCCTGCTGGGCAGGGCTCAGGTGTGCGCTGTGGTGAGAGCAGCTGGGCACAGAGAGGCTTTTTGGCGGCTGCAGCCTCTCCAGAGGGAGCCAAGCCCACCTTGTTCCTGCAGAAAAACTGCATCCCCAGGGCTCCGGGAGCTGTGGGGGATTATCTTGCTCACCATTCCCATCCTTGTCTCCCACACAGCCTGACAGAGTCCGTGTCCAGAAGTCTCTGCTCCCTTCTGAGAAGTTTTCCAAAGATGAATGCTCCAACTACATTATTTTTTTTTTTAAGTTTAATTTACATCTGTTTCATATTATTTGCAGTTCTGCTTTATCTGGGTCACTCCCTCCCCAGTGTTCTTCCCTCCCTGTTATCCCAGAGAACTGACAGCTGATTGTAGCCAGTGTTCAGTTCCAGGCTGTCATCCCACGGACCCTGCCAGCTGTCCTAAAACCCCACTCAGTTGTCCTAGAGCAGCCATTCTCTCTCCATCCCCTCGGAAAGTCCTTCCTCAGCTTCCCAAGTCTGTCAGGAGCCCTAAATTCACTTCCCCATGTTTGGAGAGCCGGCAGTGTCCCACCCCAACGTTCCAGCGGGCCTTTAGGGCTCACAGCACACACAAAGCAGCAGATCAAATGCATCCCGGAGGATTCATGTGTCAGCTGGCATTTTGGAATATCCCACAGCTGCCCGAAAACTCCGAGCGGGGGGATGGAAATGTGTTTGTCATCCTGAAGAGCAGGGTGCCATCAGCTGCGGGGCTCTGGAGGGGCAGCGCACAATGGCCCGGGGAGAACAAGAGAGCGCGGAGCTGGAGCCATTGAAAAGGCAAAGGAGCCGGACAGGCAGAACCGGATTATTCCGAGCGGAATTAGGCAGAGCATGGGAGTGACTGCAGCGCGCTGAAAGCGCTCCCGTGACGGCTGTAAAGCCCCAAAATCTGGGATTTCAGCAGGCAGCCAAGGGCCAGCACACAAAGCAGCCCGTGGGGAGGGATGAGGGGCGAGGAGCGCTGGATGCAGGCGCAGCCCGCTCGGTGCCCGGCTGCAGGAATGTCCCGGTCCCCTCGTGATTGGCTGCGGGATGCCGGAGTCAGTTTTCACGGGGGCTGATCAAAAAGTTCCCTTTGGCTCTGCAGAGCGGCTGTCTGAGCGGAGGCACGGGCTGCAGGAGGCCGGCCGCTCTCGCATTCCTCGGGAACGCGGCTCCGGTGGGATGAGGGGGCTTCTCCCCGCCAGGGACCCCGCGCTGCCGCTCGCCTCCGCCGGGCCGGGCTGAGCAGCCAGCCCTCCTGGCATGCTGGCAGCCCCGAGGACACCATGTCTCAGTACTCCACCAACTTCCTGCTGCTGCCCATCCCCGAGTACCCCGCGCTGGACTGCGCGCCCAACAAAATCATCAAGCTGGTGGTGCTGGGCGGCAGCAGCGTGGGCAAGACAGGTAAGGCTCAGGTGTGTGCGCTGGGGCTCCCGAGCCCCTTCGCCGCCCGGACACACCCAAAACTGGGACATTTCTTGCAGCTTAACTGTTTCAATTTGCTTCTTTATTTATTTATTTATTTATTAAGAAAAGGCACAGGAGGATTTGTGAGGCAGATTTGCTGTAGGTGTGTGAGCAGCCAGCTGCGAGTTTTATACTCACAAATATTTCTACCTGGTCTTATGCAAATTATTTAACTGTGGCTAAATTTCCATGCACCAAAAGGTGGCTTTTATCCTCCTGCTGTAAAAGTTTTATGCTCCGCAGACAAATCACAGCATACAAGATGTGCCTTTAATATTCTCCAAAAGAGAGGGGAAGAAAAGGGGGTAAAGAGAGCATTGGTGCGTTTGAATGTCTGGTCCGTGATTTCAGGAATTATTAAAAGCAGATTGATTTATTACATCTGTGGTTCCATGGGATTCAGAAAAATGTTTGATTGTTTTGGCTTTGAAGCAGCCACATCTCCATATTATTTTTAAATAGTTTGCTGAAGACAGCTGCACAGGCAATTTCAGCTACGGGTGCTAGAGGATGACCCAGTATCACTGAAAAAAATTATTGTTTGAAACAAAGTCTTTTATAAAATAATTGTTGCTTGCAGAATAAGACATTTTATTTAACTCTTAATTAAGCTGTTTTACAAGGTACTAGGAATCTACTGAGATCAAAGCACCTCAGGAATATAAGTTACTGTTGCCATGACGGGATTTCAATATTTTATGCAGAAAAAGGAAAATGTTTTTATCAAAGTGTTGGAGAAAACAGCTCAGGTTAAGGTGGATAAGGAGGCTCAGGGTACTCCAGCATGAGCCAAGGGTGCAAAGCACATGGAGTTTGTTTGCTGGGTGTGATTAGTTATCACTAATGGGTTTTGTGAGGGGTTTTAAGGCTGGAAAGAACCATTCCATCTGTCAGCCTCACTTCTTGCATGACATAAAATGTTTAAATTTGGATTAGCTGCAGTCTACTGGATTGTCTTCTAAACTATTTCAGAGCAAAGGACAGATTGTTTTACCTGTGATCACAGGGAAACAACCTCTCCATCCCACGCTGAGCTGCCACCCCGAATCTGAGGGCTCCTTTCCAACACAAGCTGTGAAAAGCTCTGCATTAGGAGCCCCAGCTTGGCCCCAGATCTCTGTGCAGGAGTGTTGGGAGCTGCACTTGCAGAATGACACAGAGATTACCTGGGATCCTTGTGAGCCTCCTTCCTGCAGGAAGGTGTTCCACGGGCTGTGCCAGGGTGGATCTGGGCTCTCACTCAGGACCCATCTTGTTGTTGTTTTGCAGCCCTGGTCGTGCGCTTTCTCACCAAGAGATTTATTGGGGACTACGAAGCCAACACTGGTGAGTTCTGCTCTCCCCAGCAGCCCTGCAGAGAGCTGGAAAAGAAATCCTCTCTGTTTTGTCACTGGTGCACATTGCAGGGAAGCCAAGTGGGGTTAGATGTCCATAAGGTGCATATTTTCAGTTAACAGCCTGGAGCTATAAAGCAATAAATCAAAGGCTCATTATTTATGATCTTGTCAGCTGGTTTTTTTCCCCAAAGATGATGGAAAAGGATCAGAGTAAAAGCTTTGCTTGGGGACATACCTATACTGAAGCATAGGCTCAAGGAACAAGCTACACATCAACCAAACCATGGAAACCCAATGCTGCTCCCCCTGCAACCCCAGGGAAGGCAGAGGAATTCTGAGGGGAGGAAAAGGCAGCTCAGAAGATTTTTTTTCCCCCTTCATTTCAGGGGCTGTTATCACCAGGGAGACTTTGAAATGGAAGCCTCCTCTCCACAGGACAAGCAAAGCAACCATTCATTTCTTGTTTAATCCAGAGGATGTGTTCATGTGACCCATTTCAGGAAAACACTGACTGATTTGGCCAGTGCTGTAGGATGGATCCATGTACCCCATGCTCACCCCTACTGCTCATCCCACACATCAGCCACCTCACAGTTTTGGGGTGAAGATGAGCAGAATTCAGAAAATGCTTCACTTTGGAGATGCTTGCTGAGCTCAGGATGAGGAGGGAGCAGAGCAAGACACCTTTGATCTGAGGAAATACAACCTGAAAGCTCTTCCCTCCAGCTCCCCCTCACTGCCCCCGAGTAACCCTGATGGCTGCACTTTTGCTCCCTCTCTTCTGTCACCTCTTCTCCGGGAGGTTGTACAAGTGAGACCTGGAGCTGTGCAGTGATTGCTGCCAGAGCCACTGCTGGGAGCCACATGCTTTTCCCCTGAAGCTCCCAGGCCCATGCTGCAGGAGAGGTGAATGTTCCAGCAGCAAGGAACAGGTGGCAGTGCCCTTGGGATCACTGGGCCGTGCTCCTCCTTGTGCCAGGCATCTTCGGGCAGAGCAGGGGCAGTGCCTGGCAGCACCTGCTCTTTGTTGTGCAGAAAATCATGGAATGGGAACAACAGGGTATCTGGTCTGCTCATAACACCAGCTTTGGAGCTTTCAATCAGGTCTGGTTTAAAATCCAAACTCAATCCCAGCAGGGCTGGATCCCCTCAGTATTAAACCACCATATGATAATGTGGGATTCAGTGCTCAATTTTCGTGTGTTGAAAATGCTCTGTGAGCTCAGGCTCTTTTCCACTGGAATAAATTTGCTTGTTTCCTTGAAACAAAGCTGATTCTCAGAAGTGAGGGCATTGCTGTCACTAGCTGGGCTCCCTGTTAATCTGAATTCCTTGCTCTCCAGTGGGTGAATTTCTCCACGTTTGACATTGTTCTGGAGGCAGCAGTGACAATTGTACTGGGGCAAGACAGAAGGGCTGTACACAACAGCTGTGGATTAGCATTTCTTCACCCCCACACGTGACTTGTGTTAGGTTCTAAAGAAAAATGATGATGACATCAACCTCTGAGGCTGTCCTTGTCGCAACCACTAAGAGTTCATAGGATCAGGCCTTCAATTTTCATTGTCATTTAACTCAGCTGCAGCAGCAAAATAAAGTTCAAGCCCAAGATAGCAGTGGTTAGATCAGACCTAGGTGGGTAGAACTGGCACTTGGTTGTGAATATGTGTCCTCCAGACTAACCAAAGTCGGGTTTAAATTGCCCAGTCTTTTGGGATTTCAACCAAAATCTGCTAAAATCACACAAAGCCCAAAGAGCACCTGGGGGATTTGTATACAGTCACTCATCCTGTGTCCAAGACTGGAGCACTCTCCTTTTTTAAAGGCATTCAGAAAAAGGCAGCAGGAAACACTCACACCTTTCACCGACCACACCTGGATGTCTTCATTTGTGATTGGAAAAACTCAACTGCACTTATATTTGAGGTTAACAATATGGACTGGAAACCTGAATGTGGGATTTATGTGCCCACTCTGAGCATGTGACCCAGTCCTGAGTGGCCCTTTCCCAGCCCCCAGGCTGGCTGCACACTCAGGACATGTCCCCACACAGCAAACACAACCCTGCTTCCCTGAGCAAACAGCCACACAAACACTCCAGGGCCACTCACTTTTCTGTAGGCAGCTCCGCGTTCTAAACCTCAAAACTCTGCATTTCAACAGTCCTATTTTACCTTTCCTTCCTAATTTTGGTTCCCTGGTACAGTCCCTGAATAATGATCTTCCTTCTCCCCCAGGTGCTCTGTATTCCAGGAAGTTCACCATCGATGGGGAGCAGATCTCTCTGCAGGTGCAGGATACTCCCTTTGTCTCGTTGGAGGTAAAACCACTGCTCTGTGCTTTTCAACACACTTCTGTCTTCTGTTTGTTGCCAGCACTTCCATCCATAATTACCTCTGCTTAGCAGCAGGAAAATGCCTGGGCTCAAACCCAAGACTAATCAAGGTACCTTAAACTTCCCTAAAATGAGCTCTTGAAGGTGTTAAATCAGGTTCCTTCAGGAATAAGTCAAAATTAAAACCATTTTATTTTCAACACATTACTAAACAGCAGTAAAATCACAATCTGGTTCCCTCCTGAAACAGCTTGATTGTTTTCTTTTCTGTCAAGTGGTTTCTGTCCCTGCATGGCAGAAAACTCACCTGCCTCAGGCCCAGCTGGCTCAGCTTGGACTTTCCTCCACACTCCAAGTCTCAGATTTAGAGAAGTGTTTCTTTCCAAGGGGCCAGGCTTCACAGCAGTTATCATTTCCAGCTATGGTGCTTTGCCCTGCTTTCCTCAATCTGGTTTTAAATGTAATAAATTCCTTTTTTTTAAGGTGTTAGCATTTCTCATGCTGCTTTTTCTATCAGTGTTCTAGACAGTTGGACTCTATGATATTAAAGACCTTTTCCAATCTTAATTATTCTATCATTCTATTATGATATTAAAGACCTTTTCCAATCTTAATGATTTGATAAATCTATTCTATTCTAGATTTAATACTCTACCACGAACCTCTCTCTAGAAATATTTTTCCAAGCAGGATTTGTGCTGTCTCTCCTTGGAGATCTGCTTCACATGCAGAACAAGAGGATGAAAATAGTGTCAAGGCAACAGGAAATGTAGTGACATTTGGGGTTACATGAATGGTGGAAATCTCTGGGGTAATAATTCCTACAGAAGAGCAGAGATTTCATGATAAAATCAGATACTCTCATTGCACCACCGAGCTTAAACTTCTAGATGTGGCCTCAGCCTCAGTGTAACCTTAGATTTGGCTGAGGTATGTTGGGATGAGAACACCACCCTCTCTCCTTGGGTGTCAGGCTGCCCTGGACAGCTCTGCACCCCTGTTTTTTCCTGCACAGACCCACGTGTGCACCTCTGTGCTGTGGGACTCTTGCACCCTGAGTTTACAGAAGGGGCTGAGCAGGTGCCATTTGCAGCTTCCCTGCCNTGAGTTTACAGAAGGGGCTGAGCAAAGCTCCAGCAGGTGCCATTTGCCTGGAGGTGGATTGAAGGGTTTGGTGCAGCCCCACTCTGCTGGGCTGGGGGGCACAGAGCAGAGGGCAGGAGCCCTCGTTTGCTCTGGACTCAGAAGCAAACAGAAGCTGCAGTGGGAGCTCTCCAAATATTCGAGTGGGATTTACCAGCACCAAGGCCTTTGCCAGCTCGTCCTGCAGGGAGGAGCTGTGGGGGGTGTTGGGCACCACTGGGACTGCCTGAGGAACACTTAACAAAGGGAATCCCCTCTCTCTTCTGTCACATGGAGAAAGGAGGGATGGGAATAATTTACCTCCTGTTTTCAGACCACATAGATGCTATTTTGCTGTTTAAATGAATGCTGTGTCCTTCAGTCCAGTGACTCCTGAACTGCACAAAATTTAGTCAAGCCAACAGCTGAGGTTTCTTAGTCAGAAATGATTTTAATTTAGTTGGGAAGGAGTTTCTTTGTCCCAGTCCAAGGTCTGTGCTGTCCCAAAATCTCCCACAGACACCCTTATCTCACCCTGTGCCTGTTGGCTTCAAATGATGTATCTGCACTAATTGAAGGGACTGCCAGAAGAGGTTAAGACTGAAAAAGGGCTGGATCTTTGTTAAAATCCTTTAAGGAAGAGAGTTTCCTGCACTCTGCAGGATGAATACAGTGTTTCAGGAGGAAATCATGTGGAAACCTCGGGATTCAAGCCCCCAGAAATGTGGAAGTGCAAGAGAGAAACAGAAGCAGATGAGTGGTTTTGTTGGGTGATTCATTGCTGCTTGGCCTGTGCACTGCAAAGGCCTGTGTGTTTCAAAATTCATTCTGGAGCTGAGATTTCCATTTAAAAAGTAGCCCATTAGCCTTTGATTTCCTGAATAAAGCATTCCACTTGGGATTATCCATCCATCCATCCATCCATCTCACTACTGGGTGGGCCTAGCTAGAGTGAGGGAGAATTTCTGCTCCAAACCCATTTTCAAAGCTCGACAGGGCAATTAGTTCCCTTTTTTTTTTTTTTTTTTCGGCCATGAAAGGATTTTGCTGGTGAAAAGAGGCTTCCAGGACATGGAGAGTGGTTAATTATCCCCAGACTGGCTACAGCCCAGACCCCAGCAGTGCAAATTGCCCTTCTTCCCACAGCCTGCCCCAGCCTGGCTGGAGTTCACTCTCATTAACCTTTCAACAAGGCTGCTGGGGAGGACCCCTCTTCAACATTCTGTTTTGGGGTTTGAGGGCTTTGGGGAGGAGGGATAAGAGCATCTGATAACCAATTGCACTGCTGACAGGATTTAGCTGTGAGCTGGCAAGGGGAAGAACCAAGGTGTGACGAGCCAGTGCTTCCATGGGCAGTAATGAAATATTTACAAAGGGCACTTGGCTGGAAGAACCCCTGAGGAAAGTTTTAAGCCTAATTTGCACTCTGACCCTTCAGAAATTGTGCTTCCTCCTCACAGAAGAGCTTGTCAGTAGTTCTTTCACTGTCTGACTGACCAGAAGAAAACTGATCAGTTTTACTCGTTCTTTTCCACTGCTGCTCTCTGAAGTTAGCTTTATAATTCATATTTAGGTCTAAATAACAGTGATCTGTTTGGGGAGAGTGCTGAGCACTAAATTCTGTTAGAATTAATGTGAATGGCAGATATGTATTCTATAGATTAATAGATAATGGAACATGTTTTCTATTAGTCCTACAGAAGTTGATGAAAATTTCTTGGGTAGAATGTACCAACAGTAACAAAAATGTGAGCCCTTTATTTGTGTTTAACTCCCCTTAAAATACACAATTTCTACCAGTTTCATGTAGAGCTGTACACAGAAAATGCTTGTTGGATATAAAATAAATTGCAACGTTGCAGAAAGGTATTATTGACAGGAGTGTCAGTTGTTCCAAAGCAAGCATGGCTGAGCAGGGATCTCCCTCCCTGGCTGGGTTGTCCCTGTCCCAGCAGGGATAGCACAGAGGAGAGGATTAGCTGGAAATAGCTTCATCCTGACAAGAGAGCTGATCTCTTTTCAAGGCCACAGGGCCATATTCAGCTTTGTATTCCCAGAGTTGGTGGTTGTTGGGGCTTTAAATAGGAGTGGTGATGGACTCTAGAATTGTGTAACCAGAAAAAAATTATATAAATGCATCCCTGCTCCACAAATTACTGAAGAGATTTCACCTGATTTTCAGTTCCAGTCATTGGTTCTTGGTAACAAACTGCTTTTTTTTTTTTAACATAACTTTGCCTCTGACTATCTGGAGACCTGCAAGGTAGGAAAACCTGGCAGGCTTCACCAAATAGAGTTAGTGAGAGCCTCTGTCCATGGAGACATTGAAGAAAGAATTGGAAAAAGCCCTAAAAGTCACCTTGGGGGGCAACTGTCCACTTGTCATGGTGTGACAAACCTAATGGATTTTTAATGCTTTTACTGTGCCCATCACAATTTTATCCACAATAAAGGTGAGTTTCTGACTGGTTGGGTGCAAGAGAATACAGAACCAGCTTTTCAAAGCAGTATTTTGGCTTTTCTCTTCAACCAGTTTGCTCTGACCCCTCTCCACTCCACATTATCGCTTTCCTGCAGCGTGGGATGAGAGAATCATGGAATCAGTGAGGTTGGAAAAGACGTCTAGGACTGAGTCCCACCTTGCACTGAGCGCCATATCCAGTCATTCCCTGAACACCTCCAGGGATGGGGACTCCAAACCTCCCTGGGCAGTGCCTTCCAATGTCCAATCACCCTTTCCATGGAGAAACTCCTCCTGATGTCCAACCTAAACCTCCCCTGGTGCAGCTTGAGGCTGTTTCCTCCTGTCCTGTTGCTGGGAGCAGAGCCTGGCCCACACTGGCTACATCCTCCTTTCAGGGAGCTGTAGGGAGTGACTGAGTCCCCCCTGGATCTCCTTTTCCCCAGGCTGGACAACCTGGCACAGTGTTACCAACACTGGGAATTCCCTGGTACATCCAGAGAGCTTTCTGGGAGTACATTAACAAACAGGCCCGTGTTTAAATCGAGCTCTGTCTGGGGCTGTTTCCTGATGTGCAAACCTGATACAGCCGGAAAGCTGGGGGAGAGTTTCACCCAAGGGCCTGTATCCTTCCCAGAGAGAACATCTTCTAGGAGCAGAGCCCTGCTTCCTTGGCTGTCTGGGGAATTCCAGCAAGTGGTATCAGCTCAGAGTAGTGATATCAGCTCTATGCTGGAATCCCCAGGCCAGCACAGGAACATGAGAGAGAGGAGCCTGTGTGGCAATTCCCCAGAGCTGGCTTTATTGTCAGCATCTCTGCAAAGGGAGCCAGGGACAGAAAGCTCCTGGGGTCAGAGGCTGAGGCTGGGGTTTTATGGGGACAGACAGGGGGTGCTTACAGCCTATCTGCATAGGGAAGCAAGGCATGTGGGGTTTTGGACCACCAGGTCACCGTGAGCACGAGGTAAGTTGCTGATCTTAGGGATGGCTCAGGCTCTAGGCCTGACTCCTCCATGGGAGGGCGAGGGGTGCTCCTGAAATAATCAGGACCAGGAGTCCACGCTCCTTTTTCCTTTATTTAGAAATCAGCTCTGGGGTGGGGGTTCAAGGGGTCGCGCACACCGCCACTGCTCCCTTCGGACGGGGCAGAGGAGGAGGAGTGCAGGCAGCTTTGCCCTCAGGCAGAGCCGGGACTTCCATCCTCACGGGAGTGCTCAGGAAG
>VYXF01000777.1:237287-273467 GCA_013397295.1 Polioptila caerulea | reverse complement strand
GCCTTTGTTTCTGGTCCGAAGGGGCAGTGGCAGTTTTTACCTGGTGGAATGAAGGGGTAAAAAGGGATTACAGAAACACTGGGAGGGTAAGGGGTAACAGGATTGATAAACCAGGGATGTAACAGGGGGTTTTACAGCATTTTGGGTAACATAATACACCACATTACAGAAACGGTGAACTTTAACTTTTACTATGAAAACAGATAACATTACCATGAGGAAATTCTGGGTTTTCATTCATACCAGTCCTGCACACAAATGCTGCTGTTTTGCAGGATGACACGGACAGCATCTGCTGCCAGGAGCAGATAAACCGCTCGATCTACTGGGCCGACGGCTTCGTGTTCGTTTATTCCATCACGGACTACGAGAGCTTCCGCGTGCTGCGGCCGCTGCACCAGCACATCCGCAGGATCCACCCCAACGCCAACATCCCCCTGCTGCTCATGGCCAACAAGGGCGACCTGCTGCGGGCCAGGCAGGTGTCCTCCAAGGAGGGGCTGCAGCTGGCCACGGAGCTGGGCGGGACGTACAGCGAGGTGTCGGCGCGGGAGAACTGCGAGGGCGTGCACGAGGCTTTCCAGCAGCTGTGCCAGGAGCTCAGCAGGAGCTGCAGCAGCTGCAATGGTGAGAAGAGGAGAGGCCTCCACCTCGTCCGGCCCAAGTCGCCCAACATGCAGGACTTGAAGAGGCGTCTGAAGCAGGCTCTGACTTCCAAAGGCAAATCTGCCACCACGCTCTGAGGCGGCCGCCCAGGAATTGTGTTGCAGAGCCCTGGATAAAAAGGCAGCAAGCTGGGAAAAGGGGGCACCAGTTCAGCCATCAGGCTGTGTGAGAGGCTGCCAGGTCGTGCAAGAGACCTGACAATATCTCCTACTGTCCTACAGGCTCATAAAATCTTGTTGCTTTATCACAACCTAAAGGCAGCACTCACTGAAGAAAAAACTGAATACACACATAAAAATCAACTGCTGAAGAAACCTCATGCTTAACAATCACTTCAAGTTAGGAACTGTAGGCTTGGTTTCAAGCTCTGTACTGTATTTCCTGCTTAGAAGTATTTAATATAAGCTGCAAGTTTCGTTATCAACTCAATTCAGCATCAATTCAGCTGTCAGGTTGGGTGAGAGACTCTCAGGTCGTGCAAGAGACACTTTTGTTTGATCTTCATATCTTTCTCAAAACTCTCCTGCTCACTCAGCAAAGGAACTCACAGAATTTGCTCTCTGGGGCAGGAATTTCAAAACTGTGGTTTAAAAAAGAAATCATCCCAAATTATTTATCTTTTTTTTTTTTTTTGAGAAAGGGGTCCAGTCAAATATCTTGGTGTTAAAAAGTGGGTTTTGTTAATGACAATACTGAAATCCTCCCTTTAAGAGGTGTGACTTCCCTTGGGAATGGTTGTGTTCCCAAACACAGGCCGTGAGCTCCAGCAGGACATGAGGAGAGTGAGGGGAGCTGTACTGAGCAAGAAAAATGGACCAGGTCTGCTTCACTGCGAGACTGGAAAATAAATGAATTCATTCCTTTAAATGAAGAGCAAAAATAGGGAAAAGTATTAATTGAAAGAAAGTTCTGAGCAATGAGGAGAGATTTGTTCATATACAAACTTAAGCCTTACAGCGTCTCTTAAAAGGGAGATTTTTTCAAAAATCACAATTTTTTCAGATTATTTTTGTTGAAAAGCACAGTGACTGCATATGAGAGTGATTATTTGGGCAAAATACAAACTTAAGGCAGCATTTTGTAGTCAGTTTCTCCATGGAATTTCTCATTTTTCTGAAGATTTCTTACATGGCAAAAGGGAAAAATAGATCAGAAAATGCCAAAAAATGGACTGCACTGACCAAGAGCAAGGAGGTCACCTAAAACGCTTAAATTTTTTTCCCAAACTGGTTAGACTTCAAGTTCAAGATGCTTTCAAAGAAACAAAACCTTCACACAAAACATATTTACATCATTAGGTTGTTTGGGTTTTTTTTTTTAAGAAGAAAAGTTTTTATGACGCCTGAAATTTTTGGCGTTGGGAATTCCTTATTTTGTTGCTTGAGTTAAATCCAGGCTTTCCTGAACAGCTCCCAGAGCATCCCAGCCTGTCAGGACACATCCCAGTGACAGCGTTGGGTTGTGCCTCAGCAAGGATTTGGGGCTATAAACTGATTTATGGAACAAATAATGACACCACAGAGCTCCCAGCACTCTGTTCTCAGGGTGGGCAGGGAGGGCTTGGACCATGTAAAAGTCCTGGTGCACCAACCTCTTCTTCAAACACAGCAGATGAGCAGTTCAAGGAGCATGAAATGAAGCCAAGCTCAGTGATTTCTACTCAGGGACAGTGGAGGGAAACCCGAGTTTGATGGAGATGGAAAAACACTCCCAGCTGCAGTTTCATCTTCAAAGACTGAGCTAAATCAACCTTTTCCTCATTAGGAGCAGCAAAAATGGAAATGGAGTCTGATGAGTATTTGTATAGCTCAGGGCTTTAAAATGTACTTTGTGTTTTTAATTTCCTGATATTAGACAGCTCTAGCCATGATTTTATCACCTGGATTTGCCTTATCTCCAACTCACTTTCTGTTTTATTTATTGTTTTCCACAGCTGCTCATCTGAGAATGTCTTGTGTTCTGATTCATTTAAGGGTCTTTCATTCCCACATATGTCCTGCACCTGCTTTTAAATTCAGTTTCAAGTGGTATTAGGAGGGGAAAAGTTGGATTATTCAAAAAGGGACTCAAATTATATCAGGGAATTTTTACTTTTATGCTTAATTAACAATTTGGTGTTTGAGCAGTGTCATTAATCCTGCCAGGCACTTTGGTATTTATGGCACAGAATTTCAATATTTGAAATTAATAATAGCACAGCTCAAATATTGAATGTGAAGATCCAATAGCTCAAATATTGAATCTGGAGATTCAATGGCTCAAATATTGAGTCTAAAGATTCAATAACAAGAAATAAAGCAGTTTGCAAGACATGCAGAAACAGAAGTATTTTTATATTGGAAAAATGATCAATTTTAAATAGCAATTAACAATTTTGCCACTCCAGTACTGTATAACAAGGGCTAAATTTGCTGAAGACAATTTGCTGACATTGAGTTTCATGAAAGCCTGAGAGAATTGGTGCTCCAGCTTGGTAGATTTGTTTGCAACTTCCTTCAGCTCAAATCCTTTCTGATTTGGGAAGAAATGTCACCAAAATTCAAACTTGTCAATGTTTTGGCTTCGTTAGTGATTAATAAAAACATGCAAGGTCTTCCCTGAGTAGTGAATAAAATCACTCCTTTATGTGTCACACATTTAAATATTCCTTGTTTACACTAAAGTCTATTGTTTTCCCTTCTTACAACCTAAGACACCCTGCTTTGGATATATTCCTTCTGCAAATAAATATTCCCACATTCCTGTGGGGGGAAAAAAAATCTACATTTTTGCTAAAGTCAAAAAATATTGAAACATTTAAGTCTTCTCTTAAGTACTAACATGTGGCAAACATTTATTCTGCTACAGAAACTTTAGTCTTTCCTTTGTTCATTGACCAGGAGTACAAATACTGGTTTTAAGCCAGGCCTAACCATCTACAGGAGGCAATAAAGCTCAGTATTTTTATTTGGGGTGCAGCAGTTGAGCCCAAGCCTCACTGTGCCCCAGAGGCAAGGCTGAATGGCAGCACAGAAAGCAGGGAGAAAAGAATGCTATAGAATTAAGTGCCTAAAAATAATCCTGTACGAGATCAAAGTTGAGTTGTGTAGAACCTGATCCTGAATTAGAAACTTCAGGCTGCCAGGGGAAAACATGTATTCTACTGAAGGTTTAAAATTAACCCTCTAGAGAGAAAGTACTGCCATAAAGTCAAGAGGGAAGAGGGAAAACAAAGGTTTGAGACTGTGGGGTGATTTTTGGATATCAAAGAAAATTCTCCTCTCAGTTCTATTGATTTAGTTCAGATTAACTCCACTGGAATCAATACCAACAGCAGTGAACTGTAGAATTTCTTCTTTTAACATTTTTTTTTCTCATCCCTCATCATTCTCCTGAGCATTTTAAATCTTTGTGCACCATCTGGTTTTCAAGATGGTTTTCCAGCTGGGTTTACTTGGGCACAAAGCAGCTGAGTGATTTGCCCCAAGGTTACACAGCTGAGCAAGTACTCGAGAGGAACTCCAGCCCTGTGTCCTTTGTAATTAATTCCCAGCTCTCTCCAGCAACTCGTACACCTCCCTCAAGGTATGCACAAAGCACACTGAGTTGCACTGCTCAGGAATGTAATTAAAAGTTGGGAAAAGTCTCTTAGATTTCAGCTGTGTTAGGGACTGAGCCATTTCAGTGACAGGCTGGCACCTCACAATTGCACCAGCACCAAGACAGGCTTGGTGCTGAAGATTTTTGTTAATGGTTGTTTCTGTGTTCCTGCCAGCTGCATTTCTCACACATTTCCAGTGGTTCCTCATGGAAATCCAGTGTGATCTGAGAGAAGGGAAAACCAGGCTCTCATTTTAACTTTTCCTGTGACTTGCTTATGATCTTGGCCAGATCTCTTAATCTGAATTACTCTGCCCATAGGTCACAGATACCTGTCCCCCCCTTCAGCATCCACGGGAGACAATCACCAAGGAGAAATAAAGGAATTCCCCTCATTAACCTGGGGATGGCTGAAATATTCACAGCTGAACTCACTTCTTGCTTCTGCATTCCTTTAAAACTCCATTGTTGTTTGGATCCCACATTTACACCTGGAGCAGAACATAAAACCAGAAAATTCAGATCCCAATTTCAGGGAACAGCTCAGACAGAAATATTTGTATCCTGGCTGCTTCCAGGATCTGTGTCAGGTGTACAAGTGAAGAAGAAGGAATCATTTTCTGAGACTTCAAAAGAAACTTGCTCTGTACCAGAAAACAGTTGTCTAATTGTTTTCCAAGGCAAACTGGGTGGCTGCCAGCTGATTGTTACTGCTGGATTTCCCTCTGCCCACTGGAAAAGTAGATTTGGGGTCAAAATCCCACTGCAATGTTTGCAGAGCCAGCACACGGCCCTGAAGCAGCAGAACACAATGAAATACTTGCTAATATTTCATCTTCATGGATTTTCGGAGCTGTGCTGGGCTGGGCCTGTCTCCTCTGGGGCTCACACAGGAAAACCACAGAATGAAAGTTAAAAAAGATCTCCAGCTTCCCTTTAAAGGCTCAAGAGCAGGGACAGAGAAGATGATCCAATCTATCACTAATGGAGACAAAGCAAGACTCTCCCTTTGATAATTTCTCACTGTCTCTGCCCTCCTTGCCCTTTTCCATTCATGTCTTTGTTCTCATTTAACTTAGCAAGCAAAAGCTTCTGCAATTCTTCTTGCTTTGGCTTAGAAACATGCTTTTGCTGGCTAGTTTAAAAATGATTTCCAAGTATTTGGAAATTTTATAACAAAAAAAGAGTGTCTACTTAGTCTTTTGACCTTTTTTACCTAAAGCATTTTAAAGCACTGCTATAACTCTGTGCTTTGAATTCCTGCCACTTCTCCCTAAGAGCTCTCACTGGCTTTGCCCAATATTTCCTCCTCTTGTTTTGTACTTACAATGTTGAGCTTATTAATGTTGCAGAGTCATTGCTTACTTAAACCTGTTTAGTTCTTAAATTTTGCTGCTCTCCTCAGAAATCCCTTTGGTTTAATCAGGCAGATTCTCTTCTCTGTGCAGCTGTGAAAGTGGAAAAGCAGCTCAGAACAGCTGGTGATTTTCTGCTCTGTCAGATTTTAGCCCATTATTGAAGATTTTGGAATAAACAGGAGCATGGAAAATGATGCAGCAAAGCCACTTCTCATCTCCCTTCATCTGTAGCTGGTGCAATAATTTCATCTGTCATGAAGTGGACAAAGTTCATCCTAAATGAGAATGCTTTTTCCTACAGATGGAAAAACACCAAATATGAAGCAGAGAGCTGAGCTGATAGACTGTAAACCCTGGGATCCAATTCATTCAGGAGCTGTCACACCAATCTTCTCTTCTTTAGAAGATACATTTTTTACATTTTCCCTCTTATCCAAAAGGGTTTCAAGACAGAGCCTCTGCATCTCATCACACAGACACTTCCCATCCCCTCCAGCAGGTCAGGGGGAAGCTGCACATTTTCCAGGGATGATGGGTGAAACTATGCATGTGTGTGCTGTTATGAGGGATGATTGTGGAGACTGTTCCTAAGGACGTTTTTCTTCCCAATCAGTAACCGGTCATTTGGAAAACACATTAGGGGGGTTTGCTGAATCTAGAGACATTCTGTACCTTCTCTGCTGGTTAGAAAGCTCACCAGATAAGCAGAGGCTGAGTTCTTTCTGAGGTTGCCTTTGAACTCTGACAAAGAGAGTTGAATTATTTCACTTTTGATTGTGATCCAGGTTTCCAGATGCTTGCAGAGGCCGCCATTCTTCGCTGTTCTGAATTGTATTTCACTTCAAAACCCAATATTTTCCTATGCCCTGGTGAAAAAGCTAATTTGGAACATCACATGAATAATGTAACAGCCTATTCTCTTGATTCCATGTTTTTGATGAAGGTCATGGCTTTGCTTTTGCTGGGGACCTGAACTCAAACTCATGCTCTGTCAGCAAAGGTGTTTGACCAGACTGCCCAGGGCAGCTGTGGCTGCCCCTGGATCCCTGGAAGTGTCCAAGGCCAGGTTGGACAGGGCTTGGAGCAGCCTGGGATGGTGGGAGCTGTCCCTGCCCAGGGCAGGGGGGGGGACTGGATGGGATTTAAGGTCCCTTCCAACTCAAACCATTCCATGACTCTGTGGTTTTGAATGAACAACACTCTTCATTCTTTACCCAGCAGGACAAGGCACACCCCAGCAGTTCTGTGACAGAGCAGTGGGATCAGGGAATAAAAGAGGAATCCAATCTTTAAATTACTCTCCCATCTGCCTTTGATTTTCCATAAGGGGAACTGACCCTCCATCAAGCTCTGGGAAAGGTGATGTGCTGGTGGTGGTGCTGTTGGATGTAGAGGAAGTGATGGTGGCAATTCTGCCTCGACAGTCTGCACTCCAATCCCTCCATCTGGGAATGGTGGCAGAGGTCGACATCTGTAGGAACCTCCCAAATGCCCAAAAAAAAGATTACTGGGAACTATCAGCTCTCTGAGGCTGAACCAAAATGCTGTTTCTGTGAACTACACACCTGGAGATGCTTTGGTGAAAAGGAATCCCAGAACCCAGGCCTGGGAGAGCCATTAGTGTTTCCCATCCACAACTGTTTGGAGCAGTGGTGAAAGCCCCACACCTTCATCACCTTCCAGCCCTTCCATCAGGCCAATGTCGAAGTCACTTCTGCTCCTGAAGGACTGCCATGGTGCTGTTGTTCCCTGTGCAAACACTGGGAATGGAGGGGTGGAGTTGCCATTCTCCTCCACCCTTTCAGCTGCCAAGACCACCTATGAAGCACAGAACCCCAGAGTTAGCACCAGATGCCAAATATATCTGACAAGTGTTCATCAGTCGGCGCTGGAGAGCAGGAGCTGGCTCTCAGGAGAGCCCTAATCTGCCAAAAGAGCAGCTTTTAAAGCTCAGAATACATATTTGTGTCAGGCCTGTGAAATGATACATTTTATATGTAAGTGCTGTTCTGTGGGAGTTATTTATTAGACAGCTTTAAAGAAAGCAAGAAGTTTTGTTTCTAAATCCTGAGTGCTAATCACTGAAGGTCCTCATTTTATCTATTTTTGTAGCTTTAATTTTAGCCATATGCACTTGGGAGCCTCAAACCGTGGAATGAAGTGAAACACAAGGAGCCAGAGGTTCATCTCTTTATACATTTGGAAATGCTCATTTCCCCCACACTGCAAATACATCTCAGCACTGGAAGAATCAAAAACCTTGAGTAGGGCTGTGAGAATATGTTCAGTTTGCAAAGTCCAGACTTTGACAGCTCTTTGAATCAGCTCCTCAATCCTGGTGCTGTGGCTTCTGGGAAGAGCCACTGGTAAGACAAGAACAGACATCTAAAAAGCATCAATGCTCATCCCCCACTTACACGTGGTTTGCAAGGAGTTTGAAAGCCAAGGCGTCCCAGGATGAGGGAAAAGGCTCTCAAAGGGTTAAATGCTTCCTGCCTTTAATCTAGAATCACGTAATGTGGAATGAATGCTTCAGCTCAAACTGTTTCCTCACTCTGACAGTTTCATGGTGTGAGGTCAAAGTGTGGGAGAGATGGGGATAGGAGAGCAGAGGGGGAGCATCAAGTGGTGAGCTGCTAAATCCAGAGAGACACATCCAGAGAAATAAAAAAGATGGATTCTCCAGCAGCCTCAGCCCAGCTGGGATGGCTGTGGTGGAGCCATGGGCAAATGTGTGGGACTTTCAGGACTTCCTGCTCTGGGCTCCCTCTGCTTCTCCCTGGTGTTCCTGCTTGGCTCCAGGCACGGTTCCCACGCCTCGTTGCAAAATGCACCTCGAGTTTCTCACAGCCTGGACACAAAGTGCAGCTCCAGCCCTTCCCGCACCCTGCACACGCAGGAGATGGGATTCCTCTGGGGCTACTGCTGGCTTTACTTATTTTCCCTTCCTGTGTGGGTCTTTTCCTACGCTTCCAGGTCTGTTCCATGCACCAAAGTGCTCCACCCAGTGCAGAAGACTTCAATTGAAAGATTTCAAATTCATTTGATTTTTCAGACCAACCATCACTTCTGACACCAAGAGTGGCCTGGTTTGATTTCATTTGCAGGCCCTCCTGCGAGCACAAAAGACTCAGTCATGGCTGTCTCCATGTCAAAATACATTTCTACAGATCAGTGCACCACGTTTGTCTTTTTCCTTGTAGTTTTCACCTCCTCTGCTGGGGCAGTTTGGCAAAGTTTTTGGCAAAGTTTTCATTTGGGGAATCATTGAATTTTTTGCCCATCAACATAAACTTCTAATCACTGATACAAGGATTGAGAGAAAAATAAAATGTAAACAATTACACAAACATTTACTTAAACGCATTACATGCCCTCCCTCTTAAGCCAAGCACAACAGTCTCGACCTCCCTGTTTTCACCCGGGGTTACTCAGCCCACCCCAAATCCTTGTTTTTCTTCCTTAACAAATCTGAGCAAGGGCACCACGAGCTCCTTTGTGGGGCTGATGTTTCAGCACGTGATGGGGTGTGACAAGAACTCGGTGTCTCCCAGGGGTCACCTCTGCAGCCCCTGGCTGCACTCACTGGCTGCTTGCACATCAGTGCAGTGACCCCACAATCTATGCCCAATACACTCCTCCCAAGGAGCAAAGATAAGGATAACCCCCTCCCCAACCCATGGCAGGGACACAGAGACATTCAGTAGATCAGCCTGCTGCTGAGAATAGTAAATTCTGCATCTTCCCACCAAATGATAACAAATGTCTGAAGGGAATCAGCTGACAAATCCTCTTGCTCAACACCACTCGTCCCTAAGCTGCATGAAAAAAACAAACTCCTTTCATGGCAGGAAATCCTCAGGCCAGTTTGTCACCAGGATTCAGACAGATTTAAATAACAGAGCTGCTAACAGTGGATTTTGAGTGGTGAATGATACAGCCAGAAAAGCTGGACAGAGAGTGTTTCTGTGGGCTGAGAGGTACAAATCCTATTTTTAAGATAGACGTGGGTTCTAATGCTTTCAGGATAAAGATGCAAGAGGATTCCAGAACTCTTTTTAGGAGGGATTTAGAAAAGGGTCAAACTCCTGCCAACAGCTCCAAACATTCTATTTCTAAAATGAGCCACATAAAAATTCCCTAGGCCAGACCCACCAGTTTTCAGCATCCAGCTTCAGCCTTTGAACAGAACTGAAAGATCCTAAGTTCAATCTCCTTTTTAGTGCTTCTCTGTGTATTTTGGAATGTTCTTTATGGGACACTAGCAGTTTCTCTGATCCTGTATCTTCACATTCCCTGTCTGCTGGGCATGTTTTCTTGCTGGTGCAGTGTAATCCAAGGGGCCAGGAGCACTGCAGAGTGATTGTCCTGCTCCTATGCTTCAATTCCAGTGAAATGAAAATGATTTTTCCTTCCTTTGCAAAGTGTTTTGAGATCTATTGATCAAAACCCCAGTGTGCAAGCCAGGTGTCAGAATGTTTTCAATATTCAATTGCTGCTCCCTTGTGTGGGAGAAGAGCTGATGGTTTGTTATTAATAGAGCAGGAAGTGGGGATTAAACTTTGCTCTCTAATTACAAACAAAAGCTACAAGAGCTCTGTAGCTTCTGGATAAACCTAGGAGTGAGCAACTGTTTCTAAAGCAAGTGAATCCCAGAAGTAGAAACCCAGATTGATGTCTCACAGGGAGCTGAATTAAAACAAGGTCGGGTTGGCAGGCTGCCTCCTCTTCACCTTGTGAATATTCTCCAAGGGAGGGATCTGGAATATAACTGCTCTGACGCAGGGTTTCCTGTTGCAAATGCTCTCTGCAGCCTGGGATTTTTTAAAATATGTGCCTAAGCCACATTTTCCAGTGGTGTAAATTGCCATAGCACAACGAGAGTTTTGAGGATCAAAGGAAATCCAGCTGTCGGCTTTTGTTAGCTGAGAATTTGACCCAGACTGAAAATCATCCCCAGCAAAAGCCACCTCTGAGGCTGGGGAGGCAGTTCCACAGCTGCAGGTGAAGCATCTCCCAAAGCCAGGGTACATCTGCAATTGCAGGGAGAGC
This sequence comes from Polioptila caerulea, assembly GCA_013397295.1. Classification (NCBI taxonomy): domain Eukaryota; kingdom Metazoa; phylum Chordata; class Aves; order Passeriformes; family Certhiidae; genus Polioptila; species Polioptila caerulea. Next base: position 262,812 of record VYXF01000777.1, on the reverse strand, counting down.
TGTGCAGGGTAGCCTTGGAATCTTCTGGGTGTCTCGATGAAATCACACGGAAAAAGTTTCGGAGCTGTGTAAACAAAACTCTGCCTGTTTAGTGGCCTCTCTGATTTGCTTTAAACTCCTCGTGCATATTATGCATTCACTTTCCAGGAATAGCCCAGTGAGATTCACCCTGGCCCAAGAATTCCTGGCGACTGGGATTGATGCCTTTGGGATATCCAATTCCCTTCTGTGCAGTGCCAGACAGCTACAAGGGATGTGGGAGCCCTGATCCACCTGTGGGCCACAGGACTGTCACCTAACCAACCTGATATTGCAGCAACAGCCAAATGGGTTCTTTATAGGTCATTTATGGGTTCTATATGGGACAGAAGGCCGTGGGGTCCTGCTGGTACATCCAGGGAGTGCAGCCATGCCAGGCCCAGCCCTGCAAGCAGCAGAGCTCTGTTAGCAGAGAAAGGTGATGTGCTGGACAATCCTGCCTGCAAAATGCAGCCCTGTGCTAACACAGCCCTGCTGCTCCCAGTTTGGGAGCTGGCTTGGTCAGAATTCACTGGGGACTCGCTGCCCCATTGTGTGATGGGGCCGTGCCCTTGGAGCTGCACAGCCGGGAATTTGTTCTGGAGAGGCCGCAGCTCACCCGCCCGCCGCAGCAACAATGCCACGGGATTCTTCTCTAAGCGCTCATAATTAACAAAGCACAACCCATGTAATGATCCAGCCCTGCTCAACATCAATGGAAAAATACACAGACAAAGAATTACCTCCCCACTGCTTTTGAATGGCACAATAAAGTAAATAATCTGACCACAAGAATTCAGGGAGCAAAACAAAGCCTGAGTCCAGCAGCAGCGGTGTCTCCCTGCCTTTAGAGCCTGAGCAGTGTTTTAAAGATGCTTTCTGCTATGAACAGCTTTCCAAGGGCTGCACATTTGCTGTGCTGTGAGTTTGAGATAAGTCAGTGTCCTGGGAACATCCCAGCTCACCCAGCATCTTCATTTATTACAACATCAGTGATGGCAGGAGCTGTGCCTGCCCAGAAATCCAGGTCTCAGGAAGAGCTCTCACATAAAAATAAACAGGACTCTCTTGGGCTGTTACTTAGCAGGGCATAAAAGCAACTGAGATACTGATGAAACCAGTCATGGAAAATTTGGGTCATACTATTTAAATTCAGTTTTCTGGTTATGTTCCTTCTTTGGTGTGTCTCCCTCCCCCTGCTGTTTCTGATGCTGAAGGCAGCTACAGAGGCACCAAGATCTCTGAGTGCTCTTCTGACTCTTCACACCAAATTTACCTCTCAATGTTGCAGAGAGTCCAGATGCTCCAAAAAGAGATCATCACTACCTGAGAAGAAAAGAACAGGAAATAAAATTAACTATAAGGACTCACTTGGCCCAGTCCATTATATGCTTTTCATGACATTCAAAAATTTAAATTAAATACATAAATTTAGTGCCATCATTTTTCAAGCAATTATAGAAAAAAAAATCTTGCCATTGTCAACCTGTTTTCCTATTAGTACTTCTGTGTGCATGAGATTTTTCACCTGATTTCAGTGGATCAGCTTCTTGAATAAAGTTTTGCCTTGAAATTCCACCCTCTTTTTAAAAAGATAATTTAACCTGAATCCTATGGAGAAAAAAGGAGCTTGAACATTATCTGGTGCTACAACTGTGGTTGATCACTGATGGTTTACAAGGCCATGAGAAAAAGCCTGCAGCTGCCCTGCAGAACCACGGTGTTGTTTCCAATCTTTCAGCTGAAAATGCTGGGCAGGTGCCTGGCAGTCCTTTCTTTCTGGCTGACAAATCTGATAATTGGGAGTCTAGGCTAGGTTAGGCTTTAAAGGAAGCATAGCAGCAAGTTAGTTTTGCATTCTATTAAGTCAATGATAATTAAATTATTATTCCTGGTTCTTCATTTGTACCTCGTTTCTGTAACATCCTCCCTACATTTTCCATGGAGGCTTTTCTGTGTCACTGAACACTAAGGTTTGTGTTGTGCCACTTGTGAGGGACAGAAGGGCTGTGGGAAGAGAGGTTCTTTATACCAGACTAAAGGGCCAACATTTTCCACTACCAAAGTCCCAAACTATGCTCCCACTGCTCCCACTCAGGCATCCAAACAAGCATTTGGGGCGGACTGGAAGGGAATGGCACTTCACCAGATGTCCACGGGTGTGTGACTGATCCATGTGGACATCAGGGCAGAATTTGGCAAAATATCAACTGGGACATCACAGTTAAACCACAGAGAACAAAGCTCGCTGTAAGAATTTTGCTGTAGATAGAAAACGATTTTAAAAATAAATGATAACAGAATGGACCAAAAAGGAATGGGCTGGTACTGGCCAGTTCCTTGAATTGCTGAAGGATCAGACTTACAACCAATCTTGTAAAATATTTTCCTACAGGACCCTGGCATAGACTGTCAGAACATGTGAGTGGAACTTGCTGATGCTGTAAAGCTGGAAGGCACCATTAGTATTACAGTGCCCTACAGGAAGCATGGCCTTCCTCTGGAGAATTGGATCATGGTAATGGGATGCAAGAACAAACGCCTTGGGACTGAGAACAAGAATTTCTCCTCTAATCAGTCAGGAGCAACACAGGAAGAGAAAGGCCAGAGTATATTACGGCACATGTATGGATGTCATTGTGCTGCAGCTCTGAAACAGGAAATGGAATCTGAGGGCAAAATAATTCCAGCAGAGCTGGGGGTGGGAGTGGCACTTACACCTCTGCCTGAGACCTTCTCTGGTCCTGCCCCAGCCCTGGCCACCCATACTCAGTGTAGGACAGGACTAACTGTTGGCAGGAAACCTGTCACAGGCTGAAGCTGTGATTGTGTTATTTATCTGTGACATCCAGAGGGCCTGGAGTGGGTACAAATGTGGGTTTATGTCCATGTGAGATGGCACATGGAAATAGCAGCTCAGGTGGGATTGGATGTTTGGGGGCAGGGCTCCACTGCAAACTCCACCTTGTTCTGCCCCACAGCTTGCTCAATCTCCTCCTGCTGACACAAACATCCTGCAGCCACCTGGCAAGAGAGGCAGAAAACTGAGCCACCCAAAGAAGAATGCAGCAGCAATGCAAAGGTTGTTTTCCTAGATCCAGTCTCCAGACAGTCAAGCAGCACGGGCTTCTTTGAAATCTGAGATTGGCTCAGTCGATGGTGATTTGGGAATCTTGGCCAAGCCACATTTCCATTGTAGAGAGAGGCCTTCCCTTCTCTGGGTGTGTGGAATGGATGCCCAGAAGAAAAAAGCTCCTTGCTACACACCCCTTGGAGTGCTGAGGACACATCTGTTAGCTAAGAAACAACTGAGCTGGAGTTACTGAGGAAAGCAGCCATGGACTCCCAGTGGTGTGGGAATCAGAAGCTGGCTCCATCCTTAGCAGCAAGTGAAGTTCCAAGCAGCAGGGCCATGGTTTGGGTGCTTGTCTCAAGTGCTGGGGCCTCGGTGACTGCAAACCTGCAATGACACCTACTGGTAACCAAGATGTTCCTGCGTCCAAACGGAGCCTGCTTGCTTCCAAACCGAAGAGATTCATCTCACATCCCAGCTTCCCAGTACCACGGTTCCCCTCAGTGGTGGTGTACATCCTGGTGCAGGAAGATGGGCTCTGCTCAGCCACATTTTCAAACCACTCATTTTCAATTTCTGCCTCCTGCTCTGAGCTGAAAAATCCATGTTGGAATCATCACTGTGTGCCCAGAGTGGGCACTGGGAGCCCAGTGCTCCTCTGCATCAGCCCAGGCAGGTGTGGATGGCATGGACACCCCCTGGACCACTCCTGTGTTTCCACACGAATGGTTCTGCTATCCTACAGGACAGGAGACCCCATAAACTTCCTCCTTAGCACATCTGCTCCCTGAAAGCCCTGGGAGGTGATCCCCTTTATCTGCAGCTGTCACAGGTAACACCCAGATCACCCCTGAACAGGTGACATGATCAAGCACCACTCCCAGTAAAACAGTCCTAATGCAGACAGCAATGGAGAACAGGGCTGCTTGATCTCACACTGGGAAGTCTCAGAGCCAGAGATAACATTTCCCTCAAAACTCTCTTTTTTCCCCACCTTAAGAAGAAGACTTTGCTCAAATCTGTGGAGGACTGGAGGTGCACTGAGCACTTCACCAGGCAGGGGAAGGCAGGAGACGTGGCCAGACTGTGCAAGGTCTCAGTCCTCAGCTCAGATTCAGCACTGGGCTTGCCCATTTTGAAGATATAATGTGGAAAGAGAGGGAGTGGGGAGGGAGGAACCATCTCTTTGGGAGCTGGATGGGTTTTAACCTGTATCCTGTCAGTCTGCTGGAACACTGCCAGAATGATTTCTGCTTGGACAGGCTGCCATAAATTACAGGAGAAATCCAAGCAAAGTAATTAGATTGAGGAATCCCAGTTGAGAGTTCTGTACTGAATTCCTCAGATTTGTTCCAAATTTTAAATTGTCTCTTTTGTCTTTTTCTAACATATTTCTGGGTGACACTTAACCATGCACAAATAATGAAAATTCCCTAGATTATTTCCAAGACTGTGAAACTTGAAATGATTAATTTGCATTAAGGAAAATCCAGGGTGAGAATGTTCTGTATTTGTTAGTAGGTAAAGAGTTGGACAGAGGGATTATCTGCTGGCACCCCTGAAGAGCACATAGCCCAGATTAATGTCAGTTCCTCTGGATCCCTCCAGAGCACACATAAATATATCTGAGGGCCAGTTTCCCAACTACTCTCTACAACTGGGAGAAGTGAGCCCTTGAAGGGCACACTTTGTCTTGCCCTGGACATCTGGAAATATCTCTGCTAGGGTGAGATGAACTGTGCCTCAGAGAGGAACCTATTTTTCCCTTATTTGGTCACACCATATATATTGACCTTACCCAACAGATATAAAACCTTGTCCAAACGATCCTATAAAGAGAGTCTGGACAACTCTATTTAGTGTGGAGAGACAAGCTCTGCCCTCAAGTTACAAGAGAGATTTTCTTGCCTCAGCCTTTGCTGTACATTGCATGAGCAAAGATCTAAAGAGAGGCCTGATAGTTCTTTTTATGAAGAGATTACAATTTTTTTAAAATTAAATTTTCAGCTGAAGTAGGTTTGACATGATCTCACTACCCCACATATTTTAATGCTTATCATTACCTCTTTGAAAAATTCAAGTGGGAAAAACAACACCCACAAGAAATGGGCACCCAAAGCTCCAGTGGTTCATCCTGTGGCACAAAACCTCTGAGCCAAGGCTGTACCAAGGAGCTGTCACAGATGAGGGGTACAACTGCACCATATTTGTCTTGTTTTTCTATCCAATCTCCCCATGGTGATTGAGAGAGGGTCTCTCTTGTTTGATATAGCAGAAGCAAAATGAACTGGAAACAAAATCTCCTACAGCAGTTCCCAGGAGTTTTCCCCTGCATTAAATGTTTCTGGGAGCTGTGTGACTACAGTCACTGAGGGGTAATTCCTGCCCAGCACAGAAAACCATCACAGGCTGCAGAGCAGCATCTGGACTCTTAATTTGGGCATAAGGAGTGCTTTGCTCATCCCAAACTTTCTGTGCTAAAATAACATGTAGAACACACTCTCTTCTTATGTGCCTCCAGGAAACAATTCCGCTTCCAAATGGGCTGGTTTGCCATGGCTGTAACAGACAGAGATAATACAGATTTACTTAATCAGGCAATTTTTGAAATCTTCCTTTAATTAGCACTAGATACAGTCTGTTCCTGAAATTCATTTATTTATACTACTCGGCGTCCCCACAGATAGAATCAAATGAAAACTTGCCTGCAGAGATGTTTTTGCTCCTGCATTTAGAGCTCATGGCATTCCACAACACTTTGAGGCCAAAGTCTGCGACTTAAGAGAACCAATTCTTTGGCAGGAGTCACTTGTTAAACTATTTTTGGCCCAGAACAGCAAGGTCTATGTAGCTCCCCACAGTTCCTATCACTAAAATACCACGGGCTGTTGTGGAATGAAAAGCAGTCATGGGGCTCAGCCAATGTCCTTTGGATCACAGGAAATCCAAGAGGCTGATCCAGTTGAAGATTCTGTTGTATGAAAAGATGGATTTCCTTTCCCCCCAAATCACATCATCATTAAAACTTGTCCAGCCAGGTGTTTCTCTGTGGATCAGGTCCTGAAGCACCTGAGAGGAGGTGCCCAGCTGCCTTTTCTGTGAATGTCTGGGATAAGCAGGGGATGGGAATCTCCTGAATTTATCTCCTGAGTTTCACACACACACACAAAGTCTGCAGGGGAAATGAGGGTGGTTTTTATTGCCTAATTCCCTGGAATGTGACAGACACCTCCTAAGGAACTCTGAAAAGTCTGCTCAGAGGCAACACTCAGAGCATCCTGAGCCACACTGCGACAGCAAACCAGGAAAGGTGGGAATTGATTCTGGAGAACCTGAGGCTGCTTGGCAAAGGCCAGTGCCTCACATAGTGCAGCACATGCCCCCAACCCTGCCCAGGGATTTTTTCCCCCTCAAGCCCCAGTCCTGAGCATTATCTTTGTGCTGTGGGCAGGGGGTGGTGTACCTGGATGTTGCCATATACAGAGAAATGGTTCCTGGACTTTCTCAGGGTACAAGGCTTGACACAGAAAATAATATGCAAAAGTCTCTTTTCCTCTCACTTTGGAATTATTTCGACCCCTGCAAAGAAAGGGGAAACAAATGAAATTTCACCCACAGAGCATCATAACATTTTACAGCCTTTTAGCAATGCAAGTAGCAGCAGAAAATTTGAGAAAACAGAACCAAAGCTGCTGGATGCCAGCATGCAATTAATCCCTTTTCATTTGCTACTTCAGATTTTATTAATATAACAGAAGGGGAAAAAATGGATCAGGGCTGAATCAAACACTTCACACCAACAGGAGTTAGGATTTCTTTTCTAAAATCTTGTTATTTTCTAAGATACAATAGAACCCAAATGTCTCCATCAGGATTAGGACATAAGCCACCCACAAAACCCAAGCATTGCCAAATATAAACTGTCCCAATTCTCGTTTTTTTTTCCTGTCAGCAAACAAAACACCATCATCTTGCTTACACAGAGCAGTAACCAGCTCTGCAATTAAGTAAGGCAAAAATTCAACAGTGGATTTGCATGATTTTCCATGCAGATGGAGCATTTATCAAGGCAGCAGAAAGGTGGGAAGGGCCAGTTCTCTCAGCAGGTTCAATTGCGTGGCTCGAGGTCTGTAAAGAGGAACTGCAATAAAAGAGCAAGGCAGCGTGAAAGGCCAAGCATTCCCATTTTCCTCTGGGAAGTTATTTTAGCATGAATTAGGAACTGTTACTCACTGCTGAGTGTGGGTGCAGCACGCAGGCAATGAGCAGCATTGCTTTCAGGGTGAGTTTTTCTAAACCCATAAATACATTTATTAAAAGTCGCCTCCTTCCCCAGCACGGAACTCCATGGAATTGACCCTGCTGCACCCCTGGGCAAAGCCCAGTGGCTTCTTCTCTTTTTAAGGGGCTGAAGGATTGGCTTGATCCTGCCTCAGAATGCATCAAACACAGGGGTGTTGTTCATGTAACAGGGAATGGTGGTTAAAATCCTGGAAAACTGCTATAAAAACTCATTTGACATCAAGATAACTGGATACCACATCAAAGGTAGATCAGCCTACATGGGAAATGACAGCTCAGGGCTGGAGTCTGTTTCTGAACATTTCCAAACACGAGGATTTAGGTTTTAAACTGCAGGCTGAGATCTGAGCACGTTTTTCATTTACATTTGCAATTTTACAGAGTTTTACATTCAGGTCAAATGTTGGCTTAAAAGACTTTCAATTGTTTCCAGCCATCTTGTCAGAAAGTCTCAGTTCTTAGTATTTGTTCTGTGTATTTTTATTTAAGACCATGACACAGAGCAAGGCTTTATGGATCAGCATATTAAGGGCTTATTGCTATTGTTTGGAGAGATGCTTGTTCACCCAATTAAAAAAAAAAATCCAGCATTCAGTAAATCAACATGATGTGAAGAACATTTCAGTTTCAAAAGATGAGATCATGTAACCTTAACTTTTCTGTCTGTTATTTACAGTGGGTAGGCAGAATTCTCTCAGTTGTGCTTTTCAACAGCCTTCATATATTTAGTCAGAAATCTCTGTTTCTGGAAGCTTTCTGTGTTGTCATGGAAATTATCACCACGTCTCTAAGACTAGGATAGCAATTTTATGACAAATTACAAGAGATAGAGAAGGAGAATATTTTGGCATAAGACAATATGTAGAAGGAAAAGAAACCACACAAGGTTTTTGGACCCTAAAAAGGCATCCAATTAAAAATGACTCTTTAATCTCTGCCCGTGCTTTATAACCAGCCAAGTACAAAGTCTACCAATGTGCAGGAGGTTTTTGGTTTGTTTTTTTGCAGGATTCAATGCAATCCCTCTATATCATCCAGGGAAGATAGGCCAGGACATCTCAGGCTGCTTCCAACCTTTTTTCCTATGCATCACACCCCAAAATCTAAGGACAAACCACACCAGAACATAACTTTAATCTGAATCTTGCAGATTTTTTTCTTTTTTAGACACCCTATGTAATCACCAGGTCTCCAAACCTTTGAAAATTTCTCCTACATAGAGATCACCCAACAGTGATTTTCAACAACAGAGGAAACTCTCTCCAGGTAAGGAAAGGGATGTGAAAAACAATTTTAGCTGAAGAGAAAAGATACTTTCCTCCTGTTGCTGTGCTCTGAGCTCTGCAGAGGGGTTCCAGGAATCTGGGAAGAAAAGGAGGATCCTGTAGAACCCAGCTTTGCCTTCACCAGGCCTAGAGAGGTGAGAACAAAAGGCTGATCACAGAAAGATTAAAGCCCAGATAAAAAAGAATCCAGCTCCTGCGAAAACTTCACCCTGCTGCCTTTCCTGGTTACCTGGATTCAGGGGCTAGAGCACTAAAGAATGAAAAATTCCTGCTGCTTTCCACTCAGGGCATAACTAATTGATCTACAAACAGAAATAGCAGTTAAGCAGCTGCCTAAAATCCAAAATACCTAAAATTATTAATATAAACAGAACTGATACTTTTCATACTTTTGAACTGAAAACACAGGGGGAAATTAAACTTAAAAAAAGGTCAAAAAAAGTTTTCACCTTGGGGTTTTTTTTCAGAGATATTGTTGATCATTTTGGTTTTCAAACAATTTATAAAATCAATTTTAACTTTTTTAATGCAAGTAGCACAACAGGGGAGTACATGGAATCAAAGTAAGGATATTTCAACCTGTTGCTGGCTGCATATGGCCAGAGCACAAATTTGTGGCAGAAGGAGGGAACAGGCTGGGTAGGGAAGTCCCCATCCCTAGAGAGATTTAAAAGATGTGTAAATGTGGCACTTGGGGACATGGGTGGCCTTGGCAGTGCTGGACTTGATGATCTTGAGATCTTTTCCAACCTCAGTTATTCTGACATTCTGCATGTGAGCTGCTTTTAGTCCAGCTCCTGGAAAATCTATAAAAAGATTTGAGGAATCGGAGGCTGGATTTAAAAAAGCTCTTAGTAATGAATTGAAAATATTTTTATTGTGGTTTTTTTTCCCTAATGTTGATATTTAAAACTGTAACTCACTTCAAGAATTTGGAGTTTCAAATTTTGATCTTCCTATCTACTTTCTAATTGAAAAAAGCACCCTTTTTCACCTAGAAAAGATTTTTCACATGAAAGGAGATTTGGCAAAGTGGGGCGGTCCCGAAATAAGCCCCGGCAAATCCCAGGTGCTTTTGAGTTTCACCTTTCGGCACGATCTTGAGCGCTCCAGCAGCAATTCCAGCCACCGACCAGGAGAGAGCAGGCACAGACAAGGGTTTGAGGCTGCAGCCCAAAGTCACAGCGAGCTCCTGGTTTGAGTGCTGAGGCTGAGAGAAGGAGTAGGATGATTTTAAGGCCATTATTTATTGGTGTGTGGGTATGGTTGAAGGTCTCCAAATGGCTAACATTGCAGCTGACATGAAAGGAGGAAGTACTCTGCCAAGGGACAAAACCTCCTCCTTAAAAACAAATCAAATCCCTGATTTTCTTCCTGGCAGACAATAACTTATTTCAGTCCAATTTCAAAAGAATGAAGACACTTCCATGCCTGAAAACCACACAGAGAAGCCTTTCAAGGCAGACCACCTCAGCCCTGTAATGATGCCAGAGCTGCTCCCCTGGGCTTGGGATGGCTTTGGGAATTTGGATGGCTAAAGGTCCTTTGGGATCAGGATGGTTTGGAGACTGGAATGGTTAAAGGCCGGTGCACAAGGAGCAGGGAAAGACAAACAAGCCTCAAAGGCACAACACACCCCCTGGACCTGATAGCATCCTCCAGCCACTTCAAAAGAGCCCAGATCTGTTTGATATTCCCTTTTCCTCCTTGAATTTGGAAACATGTAAACAGGGAGAGCTGGGCCAGCAGCTTGGAGCCGAAGGCAGGAGCTGCAGGGGGAAGTGGGAGGGGAGCAGGGCCCAGCTGGCCGGGCCTGGCTGTTGTCAGACGGGAAGGGCTCTCTGCTGCTGGCTCCTGGAGATCAAACAGGAGATGCAGCCCTTGGAGAATATATGGCTTTATACACTGGGGAACTTCCTGGCCTGGCACATGGTTACCCAACAGGATTTTGTGCCAGAGCTCCTTTGCTTGCTGTCAGGGCTTTGTCACAATTCCTGAGAGCTGTCCAGCTTCTCTGAATGACCTCACTCCTGGAATTTGCTGTAGTCCTCAGCTTTTGGAATAAGGAGGAGACTTTAAACAGCCACAGGAGAAAACCCAAAACCTGTAACCCTAAAGGATGCAAATCCAGGAAGAAAGCAAAAATAACCTAGTGTTTATTATTTTTAGGTTAGTGAGAATTTTATGAACCATCTCATAGCTGGATGTCTGACTCATGATACTTAAAAGCTTGAGGATGTCAAACCTATAATTATTTACTACTGGAAAATCAAAGAGAAACAGCAATTTTCATAAACCTCAAGCTTCAGAACAGAAGCCAATCTCTGCTTGCACCAAGAGCCTCTTTTTGAAGCAGGTTATTTTAGAAAGGCTCTTTATGGAAATTCCTCTAAAACATCCTGTCCCGACATCTACTGGAGAGGGCAAATGAATAAATGAGCCACTGGTCAGATGGGTCAGCACTTCCCCAAGCACTGAGGTGCCTGCTGACCAAAATCTGTGGTCAGCAAAACATATGAATAATTCCTCAAGGCTCACTGAAGCCACCCTGAGGTGTCACCACTTTTGTTGCTACTCTGTTAGAAAATAAGAGGGAAAAAAACCAGTTTTGCCTGAGCTTCTGGGAGTTCTGTGTTGATATTTCCCCTCAGAGCCCTTCACCAAGAGGAATTTCTCACAATTTCTTTCCATAAGTCTCACTGAGATTCCCAGCCTGCCTTCCAAGTACCCTTTTACAGCTCCACACAACTTTTCTTTGCAAAACAAATTCCTGCTGCCTTTCCACCTGTGCCAATCAGATCCCACCTTCTTCCCTCTCGCTAAAAACTGGGGTCGCTTTGCCCATTTCCTGATACTGACATTGCAGAGTTGGGATTTAATTCCCACCTCTATCAAAACTACTCCAGGGACCACAAAGCTACAGAAGAAGCATCTTTGGACAGTGAAGTTTTTGCCTTCGCCGAATTTTTGAAATTCAGGTGGGATGAGCTTCCAGCAGCCCTGGTGCAAACAGGGCTGTGCTGCACAGCAAAGCAGGACAGAAACAAGAGATCTCCAGGCTGCTGACTGCGTGCTCTCGGCCGCTTCCCTTCGCTTTACCAGGACATTAAAAGGAAGAGCACAGCTGACAGGTCCTGCGAGGCTGCAGCTGGCTCTGAAAGGCTCCCCAGGAAAACCCTTCCCAGGGAGTGCCTGGGTGGCGATGGCCCGGCCACAGCGGCCTTTGTTCCGCGTTTGTCTGAATGCCTTTGGAAGCCTCTTCCACGAAGGGCCGAGCTTTCCTCCTCCTCCTCTGCTCCTTCCTTCTCCTGCTTTCATGTTTTGTACTTCGGAGCTGGGCTGTTCTGCTGGCCAGGGTCAGCACAAGGTCATGACTTGTGACAGGAGGTTAATGTAGTTGTTAAGTAACAACGTGAGTCTTTTCAATGGCATGAATATTCCACCCCACCCTCCCGCGGACACACACGCTCGCTGTCCCGGCTCGACACCCGGGGATGGCAGCGCGATCGTGGCAGGCTCTCGGACACCGTGCACTTACACCTCTTTCAATTACCCCTTACCCAGCCACATGAGGAATTGGATACGTGGATGTCATTCGTTGAAAGATTTCCGGTCATTTCAAGATGTTGGGCAAATATTGTGACTGCCTTTTGATAGCTGAAAATAATAAATATTGGGTGTGCTGTTGGCACTGCGCTGTGGGCAAGGACGGGACCCAAATCTAAATTTGCTGGAAGTTTGCCGAATTCATTGGCTTTAAGGGGGTCTGCAGATGTGACAGAAACTGCAAACAAACCCATGACCAAAGTTACTTTTAAAACTTTTAGAAGTTGTATCATTTTCAACATATATACTAGGAAATAGCTTAGGTGATCTGGGTGAGGCTTTTGGGGATGCAGATGTGAAAATCATGGAACTGTATTTCAAGATTGAAGTTTTGAAGTCAAAGCACTTTGATGTGAGCGTTGTTTTTGGGAGGATGAGGAGGAAGATTAATGAGGAGATTAAAGAAGGATTTAGAAAGTGCCAAGCCAAAAAACACTAGACCTTTCTCCACACCTCTAATGGATGCATTATTGGACCAATACCTTAAGGTATTTCCCATTTCTTTTTTCTGTCCTTCAGATGAACACATTCCCTGTAGTTTGCAGTTATCCAACATAACTTAGAGTGGGATACTGGATGAGATATTAATATCCTACTATGGTACGAGGTTTGATAACTACATAGGGGTGTGAGAGGGGCAATAGGCACGGCTGGAGAAGAGGAATCGCACTGTCTGCTTTGCTAATGACAGCTCTGTCTGTGTCTCTGAATTCTGAAAGAGGTCTCATTTACCTCCCTCCCTTAATCTGATGGGAACCTTTTGATCTCAGCTGGATCTGGCTCCTCAGTTTACAAAGCACCGTTAAAGACAGATAAAGCCTCCTGAAAACAAATCATTCAAATCGGAAGACCCTAGAAAAGAAGTCTAGAAAGTCAGAAAGCTGCAACCGCGCAAAGATTTTGAATCCAAGAAAGAAGGGGCTGAGGTGAGCTCTGCTTGTGTCTGACTCTAAACATGAATCAGAGCAGCGAAGCAAATCAAACTGCACAACTTCCCTCCTGGAAAGAGAAAACCCAAATCTATGCATTCAACAGACTTCTCAATCTGCAGTAATCACACAGCTTCACACTTGCAAACTCTTACAGCTGCCTTGGATTTGTAAACTACCAGGTGTTTCCCAGCTACCTTCCACAGTGTGATAGAGCTAACAGAGAAAGAAAGCAGATCCCATTTCTCCAGAAAAGCAGAAGTCAAAGCATTTTGAAACGGTTATTTTTGACAGAATTGGGAGTACAATGGAATTTCGGGCGGCAGTGTAAACTGCAGAGCTGTGATTAATAATTTATAGCCAACACCAACCAGTGGAGACAAAGACATTCCAAAGTGAATTCTTCTTTGATGCAAGACCTCTGGAAGGTGCTGCCCCAAGAAGTGCTGTCTCACAAGGTGACACGTCCAAGCAGGGCCGTGCCAGCCACCAGAGATCCCCAGGTGTCAAGGACAGGAAAGGAAATGCAGCTGAGTTGTTTTCCTCCTCGGCTCAGCTGTTACCCAATTGATGGGCGCGGTGCTGGAGCTGTGGAACGAGTCTCAAAGGACTGACACCTACCAAGCACTGCCTTGCTTTTGTTTCAGACCTCCAAAGGATTATTTGGGGTAAACACAGCAAAGAAATACAATTATTTATTATTTTACGTGCAGCCTACTGTGTGATTTTGTCATGGCCTCAGTGTTGCTTGCTCAGTGACAGCTTTGATGTTCGGGATGGCTCTGATGCTGTTACAGAGCCAGAGGCAGCAGGTTTTGCTTTAGGCACGAGTCACTGAAGAAGCTGAAAGAGCAACTGCGTGGTTTTCTGTGGCTTTCCATCAATGTATGGCAGCTGCCCCGTTATAAAGCAGCCTAAAACATCCGTGAGGAGCCCCAGAGCAGGCAGGTGGCTCCTCTGTGCCAGGGATGGGCAGAGTTAAACACAGCGAGACAATGAGGGCCCCCAGGGAACTGGGGCTTTTCTCTCCTAAAATTCTGCTGGAGCGTTTGGGACAGGGAATGCTCAGAACCAGCCCTGGGGCAAAGCACAGGCAGCACAATCTGTTCCTCCTTCCTCGCCTCGAGGGAATTTCTAATCTTCACTCGCCCTACTCCTTTCTCAACATCCATTTTTTCCAAGACCCACCAAAGGGCTCAGGTCCCAGGACTTCATCTCTGAATTCCAGCTAAGAGTGGCTAAACAGGCACTGGATTCACCTTTAGCCCAAGACAGTTTTTATTTCCCAGTCCCCGAAGAGCAGTTCTTCTCTGCTGTTTACTTTTGTGGTTGAAAAGAAACCAAAACTCTTCTCCCCCTCAGATTTCTGTAGTAGAAACCTCCTCAAGACTCTTATTGTTTATCTGTGATCCCTGGAATGTGATCTGGAATCCCCTCAGCATTCCATGATTTGGTATCAAGTATATCAGCCCTTAAAAACAAATTATAATATTTTTATATANTATAATATAATATATAATAATATAATTATATTTTAAAATATTATATATATAAATAATATATAATAAATTATCATATATAAAAATATATAATATTTTATCCAGGTGCTGATTGTTAGAAAAAATTATTTAACTCAAGGTCCTGAAAGCCAAGCAGGTAAGGAAATTATTTTCAGCAACAGCATCACACTATGCTGAAAAAATAGAAAATTTAGGAGAACAGTAAAAGTTCCTAAAGTATAAAACTGCCTCTGAAGGGAAATCTGTCCATGAATATATGGAAGTAAGGATAGCTGGGAAATGTGCTCTGGACTAACAGAGGCAGGCTGCGGAGCTGTGGGACAGAGCCCAGCACAAAACGTGCCAGCAGAGGGTACTCCTACTTTACCTCTGCAGAGCTCCCAGGGAGAGCAGGGGCCCTTCAGGGACCAGCGAGGCGACTGAAGGGATGCTCACGGCTCTCCTGCCGCTAAGGAGCTTTGTTAGGAATGGAGCAAGGGAAAGAACATAAATCAAACTGTGAAATTGTTGCCAAAGACGGCGATCTAAAGGTTGTTTCCAAAAAGCTGCTCCTTAACCCCAGGCTTCCAGGACAAGAAGAAGGTAACAACTGTTACAAAACAGCTGGATTGATGGAATTATCCTCGTGGATTTTTTAATGCTTTGTAGCTAAAGTGTTACAAGTAAGGGAATTAAAGTCCAAATGTAAGTAATGTTGTCAGTGTGTGTGCTCATAGCAATGCTGATTGGAAAAAACGGAATATAAGCACTTTACCTCCTATGCTTGTAGGCATTAATTGATATGAAATAAATAGGAAACTAATGTAGGCATTAATTGATTTTAAAATAAATCTCTTTGCTGAAGCAGTGAAACCACTACAAAACCTGGTGTTTGAGCAGGGCTCATTCTCCATCAGATCCTCCTCCCACCACAGGGCTGAGCTTGGAGTAGCCAGAATATCCAGCAGAAAGCCCAGAACCCAACCATTCCTCAGGGAAAAGGCAAAGTTGGCACTGAGATTGTTTCATTATAAAGGCAGCTTGAGAGCAGAGAGCAGCAAGAAAATTCATGCCTCAATGTCCTGGGTTGATGCTGAATTGTATCCCCATCCGTCTGTTTAGTCCAGAAATAAGTTTTGCACCTTTAAAACTGGATCTGAGAGTGAAGGAGAAGCAGTGCAATGTCTGAGGCAATTGTTTTCAAAACATAAAGATCAGAGTTTTCAGCTTCCCTCACTCACAGCCTGTGCTGTCTGCAGTGTGGATGGCAGAGAGCTCTCCTTTGCTCTTTGTGAGTTTTTGGCCAGCTGAGGCACAGAAGTTCTCTGCACTGTGGTTTTTTTTCCTTTTCCTTGGAACTGTTTAACCTGCTCTGGACTCAAAACCCAAAAGGGCACCAGGAGCTCCCACCTGTGGCCCCCCGGGCCTGCCCTGGGCCCGGCCTTTCCCAGCACTGAGGGACTGAGGGACTGAGCCGAGCTGCAGCCACGGGAGAGACTTTGGGAATTTGTCATCTCTGTGGGGCAGCCAGAGGGTTTGTTGTTCAGTGTTGTTCATTTGTTGTGCTGGGGAGTGCTTTGCCTGTTAAATAAACAATTTTTTTCCACTTTCCTCCAAGGAATATTTTTTTCCCTGTCCCAAACCAGCAGGGAGGAGGGGCGGTTCGGATTTGCTTTCTAGAGGGACTCCATCCAGAGGTTTCTCCCCAAATTTGCCCTAAACCAGGACACTCAGTTACCACACGATCTATTCCTTTAAGACCAGCTTAAAGTTTAGCTGCAGTGTTCAGAGTAACCTCATCTCGGGTTGTTGTACTCTGACCACACATGGCAAGGGCTCCAGGCCTCTTTTTCCACCTGAGCTTGGTGTCATCCAGGGACAGGTTTTTGACCTGCTCCTTTACCCACACCCACACTGCAGTGCTGGTGCAGTCAGGCAGAGAACACCCCTGTCTGCAGAGCTCCTGCTGAACTGAGGAGTCTGTGTGGGTGCCAGCATTTTTGTTTGTGCATAGACAGCTAACCCTAATTAATACAGCTGTCCCCTTATTTCATTTTATTATTATCTTACTCGAACCAGACTTTGCTTTGGATTGCAACAATGTGATAGATCCACACTGCTCTGTGCCAAGATCCATGGAAGCAATATCTCCATGCCAAGACAGAGGAATTTCCTTGTGATGTACTTACAAAATAACCTTTTCAGAAGTAACATTTCACAACCAATGTTTAATAATACAAAATTATGGAGTATCAAGTTGCCTTTTACCTTGCTTTGAACCCTGAATTAACTGCTACTGTAACATCACTAGTGCAGCTCAGTCTCATATCAGGGATAAAAATAGCATGCCTGGCTTGGACTTGGGGCCTTATCTGGCAAATTCTTCCCAGAATTCCACACACCAGCCTTCCCCTCCCCAGCAGCAAATTAAACCACTTAGGAAGCTTCCCTCTTGTAGAAAGCAAGAGGAGTGCTGAGCTGATTTCCACAGTTAGCAAAAGAATAAAGACAAACAGAGGCGGATGTAAATAAAAATGAAAGCAGCTCCTTGAGTTCTATTAAACACGTTTTTTGCTGTCCTGAGTGACTAAACTACAGTTTCTAAATCAGTAACTTGAACTGGAAACTGGGAGTCTGCCAGCAGGCAAATCTGCACATTAATATCTGCAAAGGGCTTTTTGATGATTAGGAAAAGAGAGATTAGGAAGGACCAAGTGCTGTGAGTAAAGAAGACAAACTTGTCAGTGGACTCATCAGCAGAGGGGAACTGCCACGGCTGGTGAGGAATGCAGCTGGGCCAGAAATCAAACCATGTCCTATGACAAAAGGTGTCCTCGGCCAAAAAAAAAAAAGCATCTTCAGCCACAGGAGGGAATCGCTGGCTCTATGAGATGGAGTAAGCAGTTGAAAATGTTGTTTGGGTAATTCATTTTTTGGGGATGTATTTCAGTTCCACAGCTGAAGAAATTCTTAACTAGCTAAGCCCTGGTATGCAGAGTAATAGTTTGGATATCCCTCACTTAAGCAGGGATGTAGAATTTGTGGGTTTGGCTTTTTTGCTTGGTTAATTGTTTTTTAATTTGAGGGTTTTTTTTTCATTGTTTAATATTCAAAGATCATTACTTTGACCATTAAATCTTCTGAAAAATGCAGAAAGGATAGCACTAGAAGGGAGCAGTGATTTCTGATTTGGACAGATTTAATGTCAAATCACTTGCTGTCAGCAAACACAGTGGGATATAGCAGATGATATTCCCAGAGCAGCTGGCTCCTAAACACCCCTGCTTGGAGGAGGCCAAACAGTGAAGCTGTTGCATTTCCTCAGAATTTAGAGCTGGGCTCCACATTTCAACCAAAAGGGGAAGTTAAAGTGGCCTATGACCAAAAGAGCAGATTTAATTTATGTACTTCAGTGAATATTACATGACACATCTGTGTTCCATTTCACCCAACATCCCCTTGAGATTTTATTAAAATTATTATTAATTTCTTGAGTACATTTCTTGTTTTACTGTGCAGTAATGAGGAGAAAATTGCCACAGAGCAAGCTCCTTCCAGGTCCATCATAGGAACACCTTGGACAAAACACTAATGAAGGCTCTTCTGGTGAAGATCTACTTAAAATATCTGCAGTCACAGACATATTCCATTTCTGAAAGTAACTCTTTCGTATCAGATCCCTTCATTTTTCCTGTAAAATTATTTTTACTTCTTTTAGTATTTTGAAGATCTCACAAGTGTGGGCTGGAGGCAGACATGCCTCATCCCAAACCCTTTTATTATGTTCAGAGAGCAGAATCTTGACTTGAGCCAAGCAAATTATTCACAGGCAAACCCCACCTGACACAGCAGCACATTTGCTAGCACTGCACGGAAGAGGTGTGTTTTTTTCTTATGCTAAGTCACCTCTGGAATGTATTTAACGAGCTCGTTCTTCCTAAGTCATGCATAGCTTAAATTCAAGGCAGGCCACTAAAACTGGTCAGAACAGTCTCTGAGGGCTGCTCTCGGCGTTTGGCAGGATGGGCCTATAAAGAACCCTCAAATAATCTTGTGGACAAAAGCACAAAATCCTGGTTTCTGCAGATGATGACTTGAGTGTTCAGGGGGAGAACTGGCAGGAAGAGAATTGCTGTTGGAATGTCCTGTGTCACATGCAGCACCTTTGTTTTTAACTGGACTTACCACCATCCCTTGCATCTGAATTCAGCTTAATGGGGAAGCTCCACAGAGGACTTTCATTACTGCAAGGATCCATAATTATGGCCAGTAAACTCGTGTAATACATCCATGAAAACCCTCAGAAAATCTGTGGCATCTGGGCCAGAATTTCAGGTGGCAACTCTGCAGAATTACATTTCTCCAGAAAGAGGCTAAAGAACAGGGTACAGAAGAATGTAACTGGGTTTAATGACTGGGTCTGCCAAAACCCAGCTCCAAGTTGTGACAGAACTGTGTTAAAGTATTCCTATGACAGGTTTATTCTATTTTTACAGTTGTATTATTGTTGTGACAGTTCAGATTTCTACTTTAGAGGTCACCTAGAAAAGCAGAAGTGATGTACAAGTACAAAGATTATGTAAAGTCCTACAGCTGGGGTTGCAGTGTCCTTTCCATGGAATCTGGGACAGCAGCACCGAAGTTGTGGCTCCTTGTCACATCATCTCCAGTGGCACTGCAGCAGGCAGAGGAAAACCAGGGCTGCAGCTCACCTGGGATGGTGCAGAGCTCCTGACTGACAGCTAACAAACATGACCTCTGGATCTGGAAATGAAGCAGCTTGGTCCAGGAATGTGAGAAATAAATCCTAGCAGTGGCATTTTCAGAGAAGTCCTATTAATTAAATAATTGTACTTTAGCAGCTGTATTCCTTCTTCCTCTGATCTCCTCTCAGAGCAGAATAAATTCTTGTGGATTAGCTTGTTAATAGATAATCCTATTTAGTGGGTATCTGTGCTGCAAGGCAGCCTTGGCTTCCCACCCATCCAGTCGGGAATGTTTATATCCAGCTATTTTCTGGAAACAGCTCCAGCTGCAGCACATAGCAATTATTTGGATGGATCTTGTTTTTCCTCAGGATATGTCTATTTTTTTGGTGTAGACTGAACAGTCTCACTAGAAATATGTCACTTTGCCTGGGCAGAGTTTTGAAGAAAAGTGTGTTTAACTAGTAGGGCTCTGTATCTGTGTTGGAGCTTGATGAGACTTGCAGCCATCCCACATTCATTTGGGATGTATATTACTGTTATTAAAAATTGATTTGTAAATACCTAAGCTATTCCAGGGCAATGTCACTAACTGGAAACTCCAGGGAGAGAAGAAATGTCAGATTATCTCAGTGCATTTTCTCTCTCTAGCAAACATCTTGACATTTCCTGATACTGAGATGCTTCCTCACTCTGATGGAGGCTGGTGCTAAACACGGTTAAATAAATGGACACTGAGCCTCCCTCCTGTTCCAGAAGTGAAAATCAGGCATCAAAGCAGTAATCCCTATGGAGATATTTTCTAAATGCACATTTAAATTGCTCTGGCACCTGCTGTGCCGAAGGGCTTGCAGCAAGCTGTGGATGAAGAAGTGATGAGAGAAACCTGTCAGGTTTTATGAGTTTTAGGATTGTTATCTTTATCCTTTACCATTCTCTGCACAGCTGTCACAGTTCCTGGTCCCACTGCTGATGGCTGGTTTGACACTCAGGCTTGCTGCAGTCATTTCTTGAGCTAAGGTGTGGGTTGTAAATGTAAGGCTGGGTGAAATACCACCAAAAAGAGACACCTTGAGAGATTCTACTTTTGAAAACGGTTTGAAAGATGCTGTGGTGGCATGAACCAAGGGGATCTCTGGTTTAGTTTTCCAAATGGAGGTGTTTTCCTTGTTTTTTCATTGTGTGAAACTGTGTGAAGCAGAAAACAGGAAGAAGCGTGGGCCAAGCATTATCCTCTGGCAGACAGCTCCAAATAAAGGTGCTCAAAGCCCCAAACTCACCCCTACCGAGCATTTTGCATTTCTGCTGGAGAAACAGAGCTGCTCTGTTCCCTTGCAATAACGACAGAGCAAGCCCTGACCCCGCTCCAGCAGTGCCACACGGTGCTGTGTATGCCACGGTCCCTGCTGCTGCCCCCACACCCTCGTGGCAGGCAGTGTGCCCCCCAGGAGCAGTGCTGCAGCCTGCCCGTGCCTCCTGCCTCTCCAGGAAGGTCAGAGCTGCCCAGCCTCGCTGGGGACCGCCAGGGGAAGCGTTTCCTGTCAGGGACAGGATAACACCCCTGGACACACACAGCCCTTTCCTCTGGCCTGGCTGCCCAAGGAGCTCACAAACACAGACACAAAATCAGGTTTGTTTTTAACCAGTTAGCAGAACAAAAGTGGCTGGAGGTCAAATTCTAAACCCTGCAGGAACGCACTATTTACTACAGACTCTGTATCAGAGAGCAGCAGTACCTCCCAGGCACAAAACTGTATAGATAATATTCCTGAATTGCATCAAGTCTCCTTAGTGTCTGTTATCAGTTTTAACTAGGAGAATGGTGTTGTAATTACAGGCTATAAATTAAATTGAGCACCATACTTGCTATATAGAAATAATTGCTGGAAACTTGGTACCTTATCTCTTTTCTTCAATAAATTAATAACGAAGAGGAGTCAGGCTTTTGGGCTAAGCACCACAAAGATCAAGTCCACTCTTGTAAAATAATAAAGGAAAATTCAGTGGGACTTGAAATTTGCCTAATGAAATATTATTTTATTTATTGCTACAAGATCTGTTTTTGGTAGGTGAAGTATTTCTGAACTCTCATTGAAAATACTGCAACAGAAGCATTATGATAAAAAGAAATCTGAGTTGGTTACAAAGCAGCTGCAGCATTTCAACAGTATCATTTAAAAATGAAGGGACAGGCATCAGTACTATCCACAACAGCAAACCCAGAAAGTGGTTTTCTTCATGTATTTTTTTTATATCCTTATATTATCATATCTGCTCCACTGCAAAAAGGCAGATGGGTTTTTCCTCTCCTAAGAAAAGCCAGATGCCTCCTTTATATCTGCCAACAGGCACTTTTCTGGAAGCAGAGAATCAGTCTGTTTACATCTAATGAAAACATCCTACAGATCCATCAAATAAAGTACTCCAAGGTTGTTAATAACTGCCCACTGTTAATAAAACACCACGAGGAAAGATAATGTAAAATAGCCCTAAATCATTACTAACACGTACAAAATTCTTGTGTTTTATTTCTTAATAGTCTGTTTGCTCCCATTTATCAATTCCAAACACTGGGACTTCGACTCCTCCCTATAAAACACAGTATGCAATGCACAGCTAGCAGTAATTTGCAGCAAACATAACAAAATACTGCAAAAGCAACAAGAAAAGTTACAGAACGTGGCAGAATTAATCCAAAGAAAGTGTTTGGGACCTTGGGCTCACCAGAATGCCCTTGGTCCTCATGCACACGTGCTTCCATCCCTCTGCTTTCCACAAAAGGGAGATTCCAGGGCATTTAATCATAAATTCCTGGGATGACTCTCTCTCTCTCCTTGTTTGTGGATTTGTTTTTTAATTGTGTTTACATTCTTGTGCGTGGGTTGGGAATTTTGGTTTGTTTGTGATGAAACATCAAAGTTGAGTCCCAAATTAATTCCTTGCACCTTCCCACAAGAGGACAGCCACACACACAGTTACCAAGTTTTATGCAACTTTAATGGGATTAAACTAATCTATAAATCTTTGTGTGATGTGATTTTGCTTTCTCATCCAATTTCCCTGCTGTTATTTTTCCTGTCATTTTGCTTATTGAATACCTTTTTTCAGATTAAAAAAAAAAAAAAGCTGTCTGAATCTTCTGAAATAATTCATAATCTGTAAACATGCAAGTTTACTCAGTTGATCTTTTTTAATTTTGTTTGCCAGAAAGCTGCATTTTAATCCTGACACAGGCACTGCACAGGTGTGTGGACAATAATCTTTTCCACACAGTGGTTTCTGTACAAATCACACACAGGGAATTATCAGCAGTGAAAGCAGATAAAACTTGACCTGAGATTGCTGGATCTTGTGTCAGAGAGTCTTTGCAGCTCTCAAAAGCCACACAAGTAATTCAGCAGAACTGCTGGTTAATAGAACCTCCTTGAGTTGTGCAGAACTTTGGGGTTTCCAAATCAATAGAGAAGACCAGAGTGTGGGGTTTGTGCAAGGTGCCAGAGAAGGCACAGCTGACTGAGATCCTCAGCAACACCAGTTTAACCAAAGTCACCATTTGAGTGTTACCCCAGAAAATTTCTCACCCAAATATTGAGACGTTTTCCATGCAAAACACTTACATCTGAACCTTCTCTTCAGGTTTACACAACAGGTTTTACACAACTGCCAGCACAACAATCCAGTGGAGCAATTAATTTACACTTTGCAAACTGAATATCCAGTTTGGGATCCTTCTTCACCAGGATCAGTTTCATATTTAACCCCTTTGCCCTTCTGACTGCTTCCTTAGCATTTCTAGGGAAGAGTCTCATCCATCCATTCCACCTCTGAATTATAAACCAGATTGGGGAACTCTATCTGGCTTTAAAAATAAATATATCCATCTATTTTAAATGTGTTTATATGTTTTACATTAAATATATATTTATAGATTTTCACCTGGTTTGTTTTTCAGCTGGATCAGCGTCCTGATCTGGTTCACAGTGCAAAGCAAAGTGTTTGCTGCCAGGGCAGGAACAGGAGCAGGTAGGAACCAGTAACACAGCAAAGCCTTCATGTCATCAAGCCAAGCCTTATTTAAGATGTGGCTGTTTTTCCTGGGCTAAAGAACAAATTAATTTCAGTTCCTTACAATTCTGTTAGCTCTGCAGAAGAGATGTGTGTCCTCTATGAGTCCATTTAGTAGCCATGACTCAGTGGGATTCCTTTATTACAAAACCAAACCAGAATTCCAGCACGCTTATACAATAAACTTTCACCAGATCTTCATTATGTAGGGTCACACTGTCCACTCAGAAACACTGGATAAAAATCTCCAGCGAGTGCTAACTAGACAGAATTCCTCATTTGGAAGATTTGCATCCATTTGAGATTTCCCTGGGGTTTGTCTCCCCAACACCCCACGTTCACCCACACATTTCCTGTCCTCACCCCGGAGCACAGAAGAGGGAATGGTTCTGTGCTAAGGTTTAAACCTCTCTCCTGGGGAGTGCTCCAGCTCTGCAGAGCTCAGCTTAAGCTTTGCCTGTTTATAGGCCAGGCTGTTCAGTGTGAATGAGTTCTGGGTTAATGAGTTCAGGCTCAGGTGTGAGGTTGGGGTGCAGACCCAGCCTGATGTCTCTGCACCAGGTTCTGGTGCTCATGTCTGAGCTGGCAATGCACTTCCAGATTTATTCCTAAAATATTTTTTGTTCACAGTGATCTGATTGATGCTACCCAGCCTCCTCAGCCTTGGTGCTTCAGAGGAAATCCTATTTGAAATTTGATTTATCCTAACCAAAATTGATGTGTTTGCAAAGCTGGATCTGAGTTCTCAGCTGACCCCTACCAAAACACCTTACACTTCATGTCCTGTGGAAATGTGGATCTCATGTGGGCAAAGGTGGATTGTTGGTGTTCCTCAATTCCATTAGATTTCCAACAATAATCAAAGTAATGAAAGGGCCTTGCTGCATTTTCAGTACATGGTGTATCTCCTACAGCCTCAACTGTGCAACAAAAAGTTCCCTCCCTCACTCCCAAGCACAGCTCACAGCCCCTCATTGGAAGACTTCAACAGACAAAATCAGGGAACAGAATGAATTAATAAGGTAGCAAAGAACCAGAAAGACTCTATAGGAAATTTAACTCGAAACAGACAAACTGAATTTAAAAACTGATACAAAATCATAGAATGGCTTGGATTGGAAAGGACCTTATAGATCATTTAGTTCCAGTCCCCAAATAAAAGATAGTCTCTTCTCTCATTTATTGAATGTTATTGAATAACACAGATCCTCAGCCTCATTAAAGCAGAGAAGATGTTTTCAGGATGTGGAAAATACTTTCTCCTCCCTCCATTTAGGTCTTTATCAGCAACTCTGGGATATCCCAAATGATCAAATGCAGACAGGCGTGTGCTAGCTCCATCTACATTACGTTGCCTCAGTGTACAAAGGTTCCTCTCCTAATAAATCCTCGTCTAAACTGCTGGTTTAAAGTTCTGTTTTCTTTGTTGTCAGAAACGTCAGCTTCTTTATTACTTCATGACTCTCTCGTCTGCAGAAAGAGCAATTCCAAGGCTGTGTGATGAACAAGAGAAAGAAATTATAACCCAGAAACTATGATGGGTTGTGTCTTGCAGGGTTGGTCTCTTCCTTTAGGAGGAATTCCAAGCTTGGACATAGTGCTAACACAGCTTGGAAACTTAAAAACCCCACGTGTGTGGTTTGTCATTTTGCTGGTTTGAAGCAGGAGAGCTCCTGGGAATTGTCTCTATAGGGACACTGGAACCTGGACATACTTGGAGTTTATAGAAACAACAGGGAAATCGGCACTCCCTGGCATCCAGTGCCATCCTTTCCCCTGGGGAGAGTGGGAATTGCCCCTGAGGGAAGGAGGGATGCCCCGAGGGAATGGGGATTGCCCTGAGGGAGCTGGGATGCCCTGAGGGAAGGAGGAATGCCCTGAGGGGTGCTGGACTACCTCGAGGGGGAACTGCGCTGAGGGCAGCGGGGATGCCCTGAGGGCAGCGGGAAGCCGAGGCCCGGGACGTGCCCTGAGGGGAGCGGGGATGCCCTGAGGGGAGCGGGGATGCCCTGAGGGGAGCGGGAAGCCGAGGCCCGGGACG
>VYXF01000777.1:205112-227764 GCA_013397295.1 Polioptila caerulea | reverse complement strand
ACTAGACAAAAAAAAAAAAAAAAGCCAGCAGTGATATTCTAATGTTTTATAATACAGTAAAGATAAAGGTGATCCCAAAGAAATCCCTATGGGATAAGAATTTAGGAAATACAGAGATTTCTGCTGGTCTGTTTCCTTCAATTCTTCATTACACATTGGGGTGGAGTGTGTTACTCTCTAAATAATTCTGTCTCCAGAGGCATTTCTTGTGTTACCCTTGAGAGCAGCAGAGTCCATGAGAGCAGCACATGCACATGTCAGGCTGTAACAATTTCATGCAGTCAGTGTGTCCTAACTGGGGACCAAGCTGGATCCTGATGTTGTGGTTCCCTCATTATGTGAGTGAAAAGCCACGGAGAGATTCCATACTTTGGAGAAAGGCAGGAGAAGGGAGGGTGCCAGCCTTGGCTGGAAGGAAGCTGCAGAGTGGGGAATGATGGAACATAAAGAGCAGCACTAGGATAGAGGGGTTGGTTGGGTTGGTCTGGCCTTTGGAGGTTGGAAGGAGGAACTGAGATTGGATTGCAAAGGATTGAATTTGTGTCACACCTCCCCTAAAAGGCTGGAATCCTGTGGACTCTGTGGACTGACTTTTGAGAGTGGCTCATTGAAGCTGAGGGGAGCCAGGCCTGTTATGATGATTTTCTCCACACTTCAACTGTGCCTTGTTGGGCTGCAGCATGAGATTTTAGCAATTCTGCCCTGCTGTGTGCCCGAGTCCCTGAGCAAGGGAGGCTTGTTTGAGCCTGCTGCCCTCCCCATGCTGCTCACTCAGCCCTGCCTTGCCCAAGGCTCTGGGCTGGGTTTCATCACAGAGGTGTCAGCCTTGATTTCCCTGGTGTCTGCAGGAGCCACCTCCTTGTTGAAGGGACGGTGGTGGGAAAGGAAAATTCACCTGGGCACCTTTAAATGAAATCTTCACCCCTTGTTTTCGAGGATCTGGAAGTGAGACAGCAGATCAGCTTGGAGCAGCAAAATTGTGGTGACACTTTTATCTTCCACTGGTTATTACTCAGAAGTTACTTATCAATGGGATTTGTCTTGTGTAACCTTTAAACACAGAGCAGAGAATGAATTTGGTAAATAATCTGAACACTGCCCGCCCCCCCCAATAAAAGTAGTTTATCAGAAAAATTACTGTGAGATTTGTTTTTGCTGAGAAAGTGGATTTGTTTCATCACCTGCCAAAGTTTTATGCAAATAGTCCAACCCGAAGCACAAGTATTTCTGATTGGTAGTGTTTGCCTTGGAAGCTCCTTGTTCCATTAACTGCTGGTGCTGAGCTGATTGATTAGAATTGGTAGGAGACGTTAAGTGATGGTTTGATGTTGAAATGCTCCTTTTGCACCTGTGGGATCATTCCAGATCAGCTGAAGGCTGGCAGAAAGGCCAGTAAGGCAAACAGCAGGGCTGCCTGTTTCAGGTGGAGGCAAGCACCAACAGCAGGGGGATTCCTGAGGGAGCAGGACATGGACACACGTGCTGTCATTTCCAGGGGTGCTGTCTGAGAGCTGAGCTTTGTTCTGGGGAGCACTGAGTCAGGCAGGCAGGAATTAAGTAGGGAATGCAAACAGAAGAGTCAGGGATGTTCAGCCAGCCTGAGTGCTTCCCTCAAGGGGAAGGTGCTTTCTTGGCACTGCAGCAGGGGAGAGAGGAGCAAACAACTCCTGCTGTACCCCCCTGGAACGGTGACAGTGATGTTTTCATCTTTTGAAGTGAACAAGTTCCTATGGCTGGGTAAAATTTGCCTGTGAAATGGCTGATTCTGTTGGTGATATGTTCTCCTTTTAATTAAATAGCTGACTTACCTTGACAATTAATTGGAGTGATGTATGATTTTTATTAGAAACCCATGACTAATTTTTTCTTGCTGTTCCTGCTATCTTATTGTTCTTGTCTCCCCTCCTCCCGAGTTCTGCTGTGTGCCAGCTGTGTCCTCCAGGCACTGGTGCAGACCAGTGTTCCCTCTTGCTTGGGCTTTTACCTGTTCCAGATAAAGTCATTGTTTTCAGGTACTTTCCACACCACCTTTCAGAAATTTTCCATTTCATCACAGTTTTGCAATCTTTTTTGTTTTCAGAATCTGGGATTCTGTACTTAAAAATAACCCACCAATCACAAACTCCTCAAAACATCACCACAACCTCCCCCCACCGTGTAATGTAGTTTGCTTCCTTTAATACCACATTCTGACTTCATTAAAATAACTGCCAGGTTAAAAAAATCCTCCCTGCAGTCATCCCTGTGCCTGTAATCTGCTAGGAAACTCAAGTGAATTTTATATTTAATTACAACAGGCAAGATTCAAAATGGATGTGACTGAAGATGTTTGTTAAATCAGAGCAGTAGCTACAAGGACTCAGTTTGTCCCTTATCCTGCTCTCCCTGGCTGAAAGGGGCTGAGGCTCAATCCTCTCTCTGACCTTCCAACAACTGATGTGGACTATTCTTTATGTTTTTTCCACTTAGGAAGCTTTGGTCTTTTTATAGGAAATTTGTTTCCATGGGGGAACTTAAGCATGGATGAGTGGGGAACAATGCATTGTTTGTTAAAACAGATTTTTTTGAAGGGAGTGGGCTTGAAAGGAAGGAAATGTGGTTTAGATTTAAGTTTCTTTTGAAATTTCTTCCTCTTCTTTTGCCTCATCCTCCCCACCCCCCCAAATACAAAACAAAAATCCTAACCACCAGAAGTCCCCAAACTGGCTTTTCAGCACACACATCTTTAAAAGATTTGCTATAATCTGGAAAGCCAGAGGAAGTTGTCACTGTATCCTTCCTTTCCCTTCCCTCTCTGGGTTTTGTCCCTCAAGAACATACAGTTTTTGTGTCAGCTTTTCTAGTCCCTATGTTGGGCAGGGTTTATGTAGTCTGTCTCTGGTGTGTGTGTGAAGTTTAAGCCTCAGTTTATCCACGTGCTTCAATCTTGTGCTGCTGAATGAGGTCCTTGCATCCTGTGATCCCTGGGCTGTTCATTCACGGGGTGGTTCTGGCAGGAAGGGCCCTGCGAGGGGCAGGTGGGGGTGCAGATTCTGGGGGAGGAAGTCCGAGGCAGGGATACAGTTTAATTTTGAATTGGCTGGATTTAAAGCAGGCAGTTGGCTGGCAATGTCTCTCTCTCCCTTTCCCTAGAGGTGGCAGAGCTGCTGTGTGACAATCTCCTCCCTGGTGCTGGCTGCCATGGCTGACCCCGTCCCAGAGGAAAACGTGTCCCAGGTCCCCGAGCTGTGCTGTGAGTGTGGCCAGGCCCACCCCTTGCTGGACAATCACCTGTACAACTTCCAGGACGAGGTGGACGATGAGCTCATCTGCCACATCTGCCTGCAGCCCCTGCTGCAGCCCATGGACACGCCCTGTGGGCACACGTACTGTTTCAAGTGCCTTGAGAACTTCATGCAGGAGTACAGCTTCTGTCCCATGGACCGCAAGAAGCTCTCCTTCCAGCAGTGCCACAAGTCCAGCCTCCTGGTGAGGAACCTGCTGGACAAGCTGGTTGTGCTGTGTCCTTTCAAGGCTGAGTGCCAGCAGACCATGCAGCGCTGTGAGCTGGAAGCTCACCTGCAGAACAGGTGCCTTTCCCTTTCCATCCTGTTATTGCCAGGGCTGTTGTGCTGCTCGTCAGAACCATCCATCCTCAGAGCAGCTTCCTAAACTGGGGCAGGGTGGGACACCAGAGATGCCAGGGTGAGGCTGCAGAGGTGGGTGGGTGAGGACAGTGTAATTGTGTGTGTGCTCTGGAGGAGAAGGGTGAGCTGCTCACCTTGAGGCCGTCTGCAGGCACTAAACCTGCAGTCAAATACACAGACATTTGTGGGTCCTGAACTGGGGCACCAGCTCTGGAGTTGTTACAAACAAGCTTATTCTTGTTTCCTTTGTGCAGAGAAGAAAGGCACAAAGTCAAGGCTCTGAAAGCAAGGGATTGTGTAGTGCTGCCAGTTTAATTGGTCCAATTAAGATGTGCAATACATAAGTCTTTGATTCTACTAGTGCAAGTCCCTCCAAGCTGCACATTATGTACTTGCTGAATCACCTACTTATAATTCCATTATCCTCTCTCATTCTTTTGCTGAGAAAGAGAAGCAAATGAAAATTACTATGTTTTTTTCTGTTTCTCTTGTGTAGAGGAAGGGAGACTTTGGTGCTTTGCTGCTGGTTGAGCTGTTGGCAGGCAGGATACTGTCATTTAAAAGGAGTGCAGGTGACAGAGCTCTTGCCATGGTGCGTGGAGAACCCTTGTTCCTCCCTGGTTAATGATTTGCAGGGAATGGAGCTAAGTGCAAGCCCTGCTGCAGGTGGAGCAGACCTTTCAGGGTGTTTTTGTCAGCAATGAGAAATGCCACAGCCTTGTTTCATTCTGCTGTGTTGTAGTTTGTTGTGGCAATGACATATTTTTAAAATAAGCCAACCAGGGAACAGGTACACTTAGGATACCTTTGCAGCTCCAGCCAAGGATGTGCTCTTGTGATTTTTGCTTGTCCTCAGTCCCCACGAGCTGAGAGCTCCTGTTAGAGCCAGGGGAAGGATGGAAGATGCTTGGGTGCCCCTTTCCCTTCAGTGAAAGTTTATAATGTCCTTTTTCTTGAAGCAGCCCTTTGTCCTGGCTGCTGGGGCTGGGGCTCACAGCGGGGCTGGGCCCTCCTCTGCTNGCTCCTGTTAGAGCCAGGGGAAGGATGGAAGATGCTTGGGTGCCCCTTTCCCTTCAGTGAAAGTTTATAATGTCCTTTTTCTTGAAGCAGCCCTTTGTCCTGGCTGCTGGGGCTGGGGCCGTGGCTCACAGTGGGGCTGGGCCCTCCTCTGCCCTGGAAATCAGCCCTGCTATCAGTAAACTCCTGTCACTAGGTAATCCCTCTGGCACAGCAGTTACACACAGGGAGGGAGGCACCTCAGATGTTTACATTAGAGACCTGCCTGGAAACTGTATCATTCCCTTACACATTCCACAGTTATTTGTATCTTCCTTGGGGACAGAGTATTCTAGGATTAGAGGGTATTTCCCTGGCGCTGTGGGCACAGTCAGACTGAAAAATAGGGAGGAAAAGAGAAACAGGTAAGAAAATTGTGCATGGATTGAGGTGTTTTCTTGTTTTAAGGGAGATTAACTGATAGGAGAAAATTTAAGGAAATAAGAAGCACATGGTAACTTATTTGCTTGGGGGATTTCCCTGCCTTTTGCAAATTGAATTTGTGTTTTGATATCTTGAGAGGGACATGTGCACAAGTGGATCATTCAGTTTCTGTCATTAAATTGAGCATTATTTTACTGCTTGGAGAATAAATGAGTAGGAATAAACCAGAAGAAATAATGCTGGGGTGAGACTTCTTTAGCCAGAGTATAAATAGTTCAGTTTAATTTGAAAAGTGACTCTGATAAACACACAACACTACTCATGTCTCTGAAAGTGATGTTCTTGCATTTATCACCCCCTCACCTGTCACCTTTTTTATAAATACTTGTGATAAAAGAGCTGTTCTTCCTCCCATCAGTTCTGAGTCAGGCTGGTGATATATGTGCATCCAGGGCACATTTTGTGTGTACAATGACATCCCAGTTCTGGCATCTCTGCAGGGAGCAGTCAGTGGGATTAGGAATTAAATTGCTTCCTTTCAGGTAGAGCTATCACCTGCATGGACTGGGAGTGCACCAGGTCCAGGGGCAGATCTCATTCCACAACAGAAAATGCCCAGTCCTCCCTTGCTGCTCTTGTGTGTAGCTGGTGTGTTAAAACAAAGCCTGATTCAAGGCTGAGCTTGAAACTTGAGCCACTTTCTTTGCATCAAGGTACAGTTCACAGTGATCTCTGCAACGTCAGATCTCAGTATTTGCTTATCTTAAAGAAGGATTGTTTTCTTCATGGAGTGTTTGCCAGGTAAATATTTAGCAAGGGAGACTCTTGTTTCTGTTACGTTTTTCTTTTTCAAATAATTTACTTAATAATTTCAAAAGTAGGGAAATAATGAGCCTGAACTTAAGCTGATACTTGTAGAAGTAGAAACTGAAGGTCAAATGAGAATCAGTTTTATTATCTGAGGAACCAGCACTGCACTGGTGAGATCTGGAACCAGCTTCTTCCCACAGGTTTGTCACAGCTTTCCTGTGCTGTGTCACCTGCCCAGGCAGAGACAGTCCCTGCCAGTCCCTGCCAATCTCTTTCCAGGTGTCCTGGGTTTAAAAAATACAGATCTGAACTCCAGCGGAAAAAGAATCCCATTTCCAAAGGGAAGGAAGATCCTCCTGCCAAGGGGGAGACAAACATGCCCAGGGATCCAGAGGTGCCAAGTGGAGGCTGCTCACTCGTGGCAGAAAGCTCTGGAGCTGCTGTGGTGTCACTGGGGACTGCAGAGCCTGGACTGGTTAATCCAGCTTTTGAGGAGACTGAAGAAGGTGAGAGTTTGGTACAGAAGTGGGACTATTTACCTTTCATAGTACACAAATGAGGCAATTATCTCTGAAAATTCAATTTTTAAGGGTCCCCAGCACTGTCAGACATCCTTGATTCTACTCAGCCACTAATAACCATCAGAGGCATCTCTTCCTTAAGCAGAAGGGAGATGCATTCGTGTGCATCAGGGGTGGCAGAGTCTGCCCAAAACTGTCCAAAACCATTTGGAGAAACTCTGCAAGATTGCAGTCAGTATTTGCAGTATTCTGTGGAGAAACAATGGCAGTCCCTGTCAATGTGAATGTGGAGCACTTAAAGCCCTTGCAGGAGCCAGATAATTAGTAACTAGGAAGTGTTCCAGGTTCTTTTTAATCTTGTTAGGAAAGTTAAATATACAGTCAGTTTCCTGGAGTGGTCAGTACCTCCCTCCTGGTGTTTTTCTAGCATAAGTTAGGTTTTGGATTAACAGGCAGCTCTGAAAGCCTTGCAGATCAAATCACCATCTCCACTTCAGTGTAGCAGTGCTTCTCTCAGCTTGGTAGGAGGCAGCAGCATGGAAACCTCAGTGCCTTGTCTCAAAGTTAGGCTCAGCTTCCAACCCCTGTGCCTGGGACAGAGGTAACTCACAGGTCAGTTCAGTTCCCTGTTGGCTTTTTCCCACAGCACACCTGGAGCAGGTTTTGCATCCCTGGTGTGACACCTGCCCCTCACCCTGCCTGTGCTGGGCCTGCCTGAGTGTCCCCGTGCTGGGAGATCTCAGCCCCCTTGCTGACAACCTTCATCAAAGTGCAGCATTGCTAAATCTGCAGTAGGCTGTGAAACAGCCAAACATTCCTCCTGTTTTACAAGGGGGATGGGAAAAGGGGAGCAAAGGAAATTAGAGGAAGGAAGTTACAGAGCACTAATTACAGCTGGGTAGTCCCTTTCCCTCGTGGGCATCATGGAAATTGGAATTTGTTATATGCGTGCTTCTAGCAGGCCAGCTGTCACAGGAGAAAAATAAATCTCTAAATATAGCCAGACCACACTGAATGCCTTTTAATAAACCCCCAGCAACAACAATAAAGAGTTTGAATTCACCAAAAGCTGGGAGAAAATGGGAAAAATTCTGGAGAAACTCTAAAGAAACAGAGTGGTTTGAAGCTTTTTATGTGACCTTAGGTCTCCTGATAGCTGCTTTCCCTCCTGATGCAACATTGAACACAACCTGCCAGGGGTTTGAATCTTGGGGTGCTGTGAAAAGGAAAACTCTGTGAATGTGTTGCTTGTTCTCTTCAATTTCCACAACCAGACCTTCCTCAGAGAAGCAGCCTTGTGGCTGAAACTACCACGATTGAAATCCACCGGGAAGATCCAGAGGAAGAGCTGGGGATGAGGATAGTTGGGGGTAAGGACACCCCCCTAGGGAACATCGTTGTTCAGGAAGTGCTGCGGGACTCTGTGATTGCTGCTGATGGAAGAATTGCTCCTGGAGACCACATCCTTGAGGTAGGGAAACCCCCCTGGGAGCCCCATTGCTTCCCTTGGCTGGAGGAGGAGAGGGCCTGGAAAAACTGGGAAATCTCTGCAGCTCAGGGCTTGAGAGCACTGCTCAGCCCTCTGTGTCAGCAGCATTGTGTGTCTGCTGGGGCTCAGGAACACTTCTGGCATTCCTTCCAGCCAGACTCATATTTCTCTTGCATATATGACAGCTCTTTGACACTTAGGCCATTTTGGGTAAAGTAAAAGATTCCTGCCTGATAGATTTCACACAGCAGCCCCATTTCTCTGCTCTAGTTAGGAAGTCTCATAATTGCTTGCTCTGCTGTGTTGCTTAAGCTGCATATTCTCCCTGGGCAGGTCCAGGGTGAGAGCTGCTGACTGGCAGTGAGTATCAGCTCCAAAATGTGAGTAATGCAGAGCTCCAGCCCCAGCCTGACCCATGGCCAGGGCACTGCCCACACTGGCAGAGCTGTGTGGCCCTGGGTGACCGAGGTGACACCTTGTACACATGGTGACAACTGTTAGCACCTCCAGCCATGGCTGCCAAGCCATAAATCCTCATTATCCCATGGGACTGGGCATCAGGAAGGGCTGGCAGCCCTCACACGCCAGTGGCCGGTGCGATCTCTGAGTTGGTTTCTCAGGCAGACCAATGGAGTGACTCCTGTTTTATCCAGTTAAATTGTCCATGTCTCAGTCTCAAATAGGCCAGGGCCCACACTTGGGAGCCCTATCAACATCCTAAAGACTGCATGGAATCTTATGTGACAACAGGCAAAGCAAAATGTTGCCTTTTCAGAGTCACCCTGGTAAAAGCGTAATTAGATGGATGATTCCGGAAGCTTGGACACTATGGACCACTCCAAAGTGGAGATTTGGATGCTGGAAGTTAAGGAAAAGCAGATCTGCATTTACATGGCATGGAAGGAATGGC
The DNA here is from genome assembly GCA_013397295.1 of Polioptila caerulea. NCBI lineage: Eukaryota > Metazoa > Chordata > Aves > Passeriformes > Certhiidae > Polioptila > Polioptila caerulea. Next base: position 218,968 of record VYXF01000777.1, on the reverse strand, counting down.
TGAACATTTTTAGATTTGTTAGTTGTGTGGGTTGTCCTGTCTTGTCCCTATCCTCAGTTATTCACCAATCACAGTCTAACTCCATCAGCTTTCTGCATTCTTTTTTAGAAAACCTTGCTCCCTAATGTGCATCAGAGTCAGAGATTGCACAGGGAGTTTTCCATCCTGCTCCAGCCTGGCCATGCCCCACACTGTGGACAGTGCCTAATTAATGTGGGCTCTGATTAGTGAGTGCTTTGTTTGTCTTTGTAGGTGAATGGCGTCAACATCAGCAGCGTGACTCACTGCCAGGCTGTCTCCTTCCTGCGCCACCCAGGCCCTGTTCTGCACCTCATGGTCCTGCAGGAGAAGGGCTTTTCCAGCAAGACTGCACAGCAGGATGCCAGTTCCACACAGAGGGAAGTGATCCATGTCACCTTGGTAAAGAGGGACCGATCAGAACCCCTGGGAATCAAACTGATCAGGAAGACTGACGAGGCAGGGATTTTTATTCTGGATCTCTTGGAGGGAGGCTTGGCAGCCAAGAATGGGAAGCTGAGTCGGAATGACAGAGTCCTGTCAATAAATGGCCAGGATTTGAGGCAAGGAACTCCTGAGGCTGCTGCCCAGATAATCCAGGTGAGTTCAGACATGGAGAGGCTGTGTGGAAATGGCTGTGAGTGGCTGCTGGCAGGGCTCCTGTTCTGAGCCACGGCCAGCAGAACACAGCAGGGCAAGCTGCATTCCCCCAGGTGACTCCCATGGGAAGTGACTCCCCTCTGGATATGTGGGAAGCACCACTTCCAAATGAAGATAAACACCAAGAGTGGGAATCTGTGGTGAGACATCCCTGACAGGTCTGAGGGGAAGCAGTGGCTCATGGCACAGGAGTTCATCTGGGGAGATTGCATCTCCTGTGTGCTGTTTGCAGCCTCTCAGCTGTGCAGAGGGAGTGTTGGGATGCACTGTGTGGATTCATGCAACACACGGGGAGGGATCAGCACAGCCTCTTGTGCTTCCAGCAGTCACACTGAAGGTGCTGGCTGGGAGATGGGATGGGCTGGCAGCGCACAGCAGATCCCTTTGGACTGATTTGAAGCCTTCTCTCCCCATTTTACCTGTATTTGTGAAGAGAGACTGGGAAACAACCTNCACAGCAGATCCCTTTGGACTGATTTGAAGCCTTCTCCCCCCATTTTACCTGTATTTGTGAAGAGAGACTGGGAAACAACATGGGAAACCTCAGGCTAAAAACATTCCAAGGTACTAACAGGGGAGAAGAGGGGTGGTCTTTCCCGGTGGAATGTGCTCCTGTAGCAGCATGCCAGATGTTTTGGTGGAAGGAGTGGGCAAGAAATTCTAGTTAAAGGATTAAGGATTGCTGTGTGTGCAGCAGATAGATATCACATAGATCAGTTTAAATTCTTTATCTCCCCAGGCGAGTGCCTCCAGTTTGTGTTTTTATCTACAGACCCTGACACAATGCACCTCATCCCATTCTGTTTATATCCCAGAAAGGATGTGAGGTCAGCAGGAGGGAGAGCCAGTTCTCCTCACAGTTATCAGAGGAGTGCAGTGCCATGGGAGAAGGAGCAGAATTCCAGCACTGAGGTCCTTTCTCGTCTTGTGCTTCCGTTCTCTGGCCTCTAGAATTTGTTTGTATCCCACGAGTGCTGCAGCATTCCTGTTGCAATGTGCACACACAACTCCCATCTGAGGAACCCTTTTGATCCCACTGGAACCAGCAACCAAAGTCTCAGAACTGTCTTAATGAGGCTTGGGGGTTGAATCTCTTTGGAAGTGACATTTGTGTAAAACTGCAATGGTTTTCCAAACACGATCTGTTCCTCTGAGGGCTAATTGAAATCCTTGCTTAAATATATCTTAGAGTCCCTCTTCCAAGGCCAGGGAATTCACTCTGGCACCAGGGAAGCAGGGTCCTGTGGCAAGGAGTGAGAGCAGCAACTGCATTTCTGTCATGCAGGGCAGGAAATGCCCCAAGAGAGCACTTGGGCCTTCCCCCAGCGAGCCCTTCCCAGTAAGGTCCTGTCAGGTGATCTGAAGGAACAAACCCAGTGAGAGCAGCAGGAACAATGGGAGCACTTCCCTGCAGCCCTGCCAAGGCCAGACATGCAGCTGGTGAAGTGCTTAACCAGAGGTGCTCTGGGGAAAAAACAGATGGGAGATGGTGAACAACAGATGAACAAAGCTGGGAGGGAAAGAGCTTGAACAACTTCCCATGCAATAAAAGCAGCCAGTGCTTGTCATGGTCACTGTGTGTGGACCAGCCAAGGTTCCAGCTCTGTTCACTCTGCAGCACAACACAAGATGCTATTTTGGTTGTTTGTACCAAGTGCAGGAATTAATCATCCCTTTGCACCTTCTCTTGTTTGGCATTTGTGGAGGAGGGAGGCACGAGTGAAGCCTGCCTCTACTCCTGTTCCTTCTGACTCATGTTGGCTAATTCCCTTTTTCTTTTTCCAATTACATTCCCTGGCTCATCACAGAAGACTTTGCATCACCTTGAGGACCTGTTGGGGAACCTCTGTAGGAGCTGATGCCAGCCCTTCTCTCTCCCCAGTGGCAACAACCCATTTTTCTGTCTTTTTAATTTCCACTCCTTGTTTCTCTGGGCAGACCACAGAATCCAGAGTGAACTTTGTGATCCTGAGGCAGCCTGGGGTGCAGCTGGGGGAGCCAGTGGAGGATGGCAGCACCTCCAACAGCAGCAGCAGCAGCAGCAATGGGGGGAGCCCAGTGCACCACCGGAGGCGACCAGACCAGAACCACTACAGACGAAAATCCAGCTACCAGAAGGTGGGGATGGGGAATGAGGCCAAGGTGCTGCTTATTCCTGGTTTAGTAAATGCATTGTGTTGTTCTGTGGTGGTGTTTTATCACAGAATGATCAGCAGCTCCATTTTGGCTTGGGCAGGTTTGGGGCTTTTGGTACTGAAGAACCACTTTGTCATCTATAGGGAGACAGGTGAGAAAATTTCTTCAGTGTTGATACAGAGCTGGTGTTTAATCCTTTGTTGTCTGAAAGGGCAGTGAGAAATTTGCCATCCATGAGATTTTTTGGGATTTGCTTCATGACATCCATCAAGCTGCACACACTGAGGGTGTTGCAGTGACACCCATTTGAGCTGGTGTGGAGCCAGAGGCCTTTATGGTCCAGGAGAAGAATCCCCAGGTGGCCCCGTGGTGCTGCTGTGACTGCAGTGTGGGTCTGCCACCCCTTTGTGAGGCACAACACACAGCAGGAGCAAGAGGACAATCCCCAGAGTGCTGAACCCAGAGAGAAAATCTGTGTGTACAACTTCAGCTGAGTGACAAACCTGCTCAGAGTGGTGTGTTTCAGTGTCCCTGGAGCTCAGGGAGTTGCTGTCCTGCATGCCTGGAGTGTGGTTCCTGCATTTAAATCCCTGAGCAGCATTTACAGCCTGTGCTCTAATGTGTGCCTTCACTGCAACCTAAGCATTCAGTCAGGGAGAGCTCAGCTCCATTGCTCGGCATGAGCAGCCTTGGGATGGGCTCATAGATTGTTCCTCAGTGCAAAGTTCCCCTCCTCAGAGGGAGCATCTCCCTGCAGCAAATGGATTTGGGATCAGCAGGAGAGCACTGATGGTTCACCTTAGAAATGCTGCTCTCTATTCCCACCCACAGCAAGGACATGGGAAGCTGACTTTGCCCTCCAGCAAAGTTGCTGGGATGCCCTGGATGAAGGGGACAAATGTTGTTATCTTCCAGAGCTGGGCTTCTCCTGTTATGCATTCCAGCTGCATTTTGTGCTGTCATTGCTTTGTAGGATTTGCCTCAGGGATATGTAAGTCATGAGAAGACAGTTGCAATAAAAAAGGAGCCAAAGGAATCCTTGGGAATCACAATTGGAGGTGGAAGGGATAACAAAAACAAGCTCCCTATCTATGTGACAAGTGTGCAGCCCATTGGGTGCCTCTTCAGGGATGGCAGAATCAAGAGAGGTAAGGAAGGCTCTCAGACCCTTTACCCCTTAGGAACTGTGGGGTGTTTTCAGTGGAGGCTGGAAACAGCATTCCCAGGACCCCCTGAGGCCGAGATGGGCACCATAGCCAAAGGTCTGTAGTAATCCCATTGTATTTCATCAACAGGGGATGTGCTTCTGAGCATCAATGGCATTGATTTGACTCATCTGAACTACTATGAAGCTGTCTCAGCACTGAAATCCAACGCAGCTTCCCACTCAGTCACACTGAAAGCCTTGGAAATCCTCTCCCTGAACTCCCCAGAGCCATCCCTGGACATCAGGGAGCAGGGATTCAGCTGGTCTCCCCTCTGGATCATGTGGCTTGGATTGCCCAGGTATGTTTGTCAGGGACTGGATGGAGAGCTGTTAATTACAGGGTTGACTTTCACTCAAACACTAGAAATTAATTACTTTGTTGATGAACTTGGAAGCATTCCTGATATTCCCATTCAGCTGAAAGGCAGTGGAAAGCCTAATTTGCCAGTGAGATCATAGGCTAATGAGTACAGAAGGAACTGGCACTGTTTTCTGGAGTGACCCATTATTCCCACACTCCTGTTGGACAGTGAGCATGCTTTAGGAGCCCTGAAACCCCTTCCTTAAAAGAGAAATAGTCAATATCAGATAGAGTCCTTGCTAAAGTACTGACTGAAATCTCTCTGTAGCTCTTTCTGCATCTCCTAACACAAGCCAAGAGACACCTTGGCTGTCAGGGAGTTTCTAATCTGATCATCTCACTTGGGGGCAGACATTCTTTCAGTCTAACTCTCTTGGCTGTTGTAACTGTGTCATCTTCAGCACGAAGCAGAAATGATTCTGCACAGTCGACTTTTCCTGCTGCAAAGCTTTGCAGCACAGGCTCAGCCCAGGTTTTAACCTGCCAAGTTCCAAGAGAAGCTTGAATTTCCCTCTCCTTCCTGGAGAGGTGAACCTCTGGCCCCCTCACTTTTGCAGTTACATCAAAACACTCTGAAGGGCAGAGTCTGTTGTCATCCCAGCTGACTGCAGGAGCATCTTCAGGTGGAACATAGACCCAAACCTGCTGTGGGAAGCCTGGATCATTTACAGCCTCGTTCCTTGAGGCACCCAAGGACGAACCACTCACAAAGCCCCTGTTGTGTTACTTAGCAGCCTGTGAATGCTCAACAAGCCAACCCAAGGAAAGGCAGCTTTTGTGTCTCCAGTACTTGGCCTGTGCTCAGCACCTCCCTCTGCTCCCCCAGGAATTGGCCTGGCTGCTCCAGGCAGGTCTGGTGTGAGCTGGCCCTGAGCTGCACCTGGAGGGCCCAAACCTGGCACAATCCCTCAGATGCTGCCTGGTGTTTGTTCCTTGTGCTGCTGCTACTGCAGTGAACTTCAGCAAGGCAAAACTTCTTTTCCCAGCTTTTCTGACTGTCAGCAGCTTCCCCACACTGCTGCAGGGACTGGAGTCTTCTCTTCTGCTGGATCTCCTGCCTTCATTTCAGGAGTGTCCTGACATTACCTCCATTTAATGCATTGCTGGAAATTCCTTTGCTGCTTGTACTGATATTCCCCCTTCATTTGACTCCTGAAGTAAGAAGTGATTCCAGGTGCCCTTTCTGCTCTTCACTTCCTTTTACTCCAGCCTGAATTCAGGCCTTGGAATTTGTCTGCAGTTCTGGCTGTGAGGGTTCCTAGGAGGCACACAGCAAGGTGATTCTGCTTTGGGATCTGACAGAATCTTCCTCCTGTTCCCAGCACTAGAAAGGGCTGTAATTCCTGTGCTTCCTCGCCCCTTTTCCCATCTGCTCCCAGTGAGGCCTGGTAGCCACTGGCTGGCCACCCACAGAACCTGTGTTTGTCACCTGGGCATGCCCAGGGTGCTTCTGGCACCTCAGGCTGGCTCAGGGAGATCCCAGTGCCCTCACCTGCTGTGGGGTGGTTCCTGTAGCAGAGAGGTTCTGACCCACCCCAACTGAGTTTCCTTTGCCCAGGACCAAACCCCCAGTGCTGCAGGGGAATGTCTATTGCACCGTGGCCCTGACAGAGCCTGTGTCACCACACTGACACAGAAACCCCCAGAAATGTGCCCAAACAGGGCCCAGCACCAGCTGTTCCCCCAGGATCTGCTCCTTTTGGCTGCCCTGGCCTCACTGGGCTGGAATGTCCCGCAGGCTGAACTCTCAAAGCTAATTGCATGTGCACTTTTGGGTTTGTTCAGCTTCTTTTTCCTCAGTTACTCCTCTGCTCCAGCAGAAATATCCCTTTCTTTTTAGAGGAATGTATTTCTTTCCAGTTTGATCCCAGACCTGATGCTGAACGATGTGAGCTGAAATGAGTGCTCAGGGCTAGGGAAGGGTATTTGATCCTTGCAACATCCAGCCCACAGTGCTTCATTCAGGCCTCGATTCTTCTATCTGGGATTTCTCCTTCTGTCAAACAGAAACTTGGATTTCTTCCTAGCATCGTGTTAAATCCACACCAGTGACTGATGGTATAAAATACCATCTCAAAAGCTGGATTGGACTGGACCCATGTTCTAATCCAACACACTCTAGGTCCCAAAGGTACCAGAAACAAAAGTTTACAGGTTGGTTTCTCTTTTCTCTCTAAAACCTTTGCCTCTTGAAAACACCCAGCACTGTGTGGCTTGTGAAGTTCCAGGGGTGGAAAGGCAGTTTTCCTGCTGCCCTCTTCCCTGGGGTTTATCTGACTCCAGTTTGACTCTTCCCACAAGAACCGTGTGGAGCTCCCAGTCCCGGCCCTGCTGCAGCTCCAACAGGGACCAGGAACTGCCAGCTCAGCAGCGTGCTTGGCACCATAAAACCTGCACCTCGACCTTCCCTAAACTCCCAGATTCTTTTCCCACAGTCATTTTTGATGGTAGTCAATTCGTTTCTCTCCCTAAAACCTCTTTTTAATATGGAAAATGGATTCCTAGCAAACAGCCCTTTCCAGCTCCTGATGTTTTTATTTATGTTCTGTGCTGATGTAGCCCTTGCCACTGTTGCTCTTGGGGCTGTTTATTTGCAGCAGCTGCCACAGCCATGGCTCAGAGCTGTGTTTTTGCACTTGTGTGGTACCTGTGGAGGGAAACCATGCAGGAATCAGTAAGCTTGAGCTGGGTCTCCTGGTGTTTATAAAACTCCGACAAAAGTAAATTACAGTTTGAAAGTAGATAATTGGATCTTTCTCCTGGTGAGAAGTTAACTGGGAAGGCTTTTGAAATCTGAAACTGCTCTGCAAACTGCTCGAGCAAAGCCCTTGAGGCAAAAACGTTTATTAGGAAAAGTTTAGCTGCTGGAATGGCTCAGCCATTGGGGTGATGATGAGCAGCAGTTTCACAGCTCCGCCGTGCCAGGATGTAACCTGAGCTGGAGCCGGACCGGGAGCTCCTGCCACACCTTCTGTGCCCCCTGCCAGGGCCTGGCGGGGCTCTGTGCCACCAGCTGGGGCAGTGCTGCTGCCACTGCCGCCTCATTCCCAGGCTCCCCGAGGAGGCAGACCTGGCTGGCCTGTGTCCAGAACCAGGGAGCTGTCACCAAGGAGCCCAGGATCAGACCTGGACACCCCGGGTCCTGCAGGAAAGCCCTTCCCTGCTCTGATCTGGCAGCTGCTGCACCTCCCACTTGCTGCCAGTGATGCTGAAAGCCTTCCCTGTACCAGTGCAGGGCACAGAGGGGATAAACCCCCTCTCAGTGATTGCAGGGGTGCAGCTGCTGCTCGCTGTTAATCTGGGTTTGTCACCAGTGCTGTGGCTGCTCATTAGCAGAATTCATGAAGTTACTCAGGAGTCTTGCAGGTCCCAAACCCCTTTAGAGCCGGGTGATTTCCTCTTAAACCAATGCTCAAAAAAGATTTCTAAAGGACTGGTGTCATCCCATTTGAGAATTAACCCTCTGACATGCCTTGCAAAGGGGTGTCTCAAATCCTAAAAACGCAGGAAAATGAGGCTGTTCAGAGCTGTGCTTTCCATGAGGGAAAACCTAAATTCCTGGTCAGGCAATTTTCCTCATCTCTTCTCTGTTTTTGACACAGCTACCTTCACTTCTGTCAAGATATTGTCCTTAGTAAAGGAAACCTGGAAAGTTGGGGCTTCAGCATCGTGGGAGGCTTTGAGGAAAGCAAAGGAAACCAACCCTTCTTCATCAAAACCATCGTGCCCGGGACTCCTGCATTCCGGGACAGGAAACTCAAGTAGGTGTGAGGTACCCGGGGAATCACCACCAGCAGCGCTGGCGGGGGAGTTTCGCAGTCTTTGACCTTTGGAAGGAGCTCAGCTCCAAGTCAGTGACTCGGGCTTGCACTCATTTGAGAGTTAATACTGTTGCCAAACTTGTAACAAACTGAGCCCTGCATTAAGCAGCGTTTTGGTTTCTCCATAAAGGTGCAGCGAAAAGGAATTTACAGCCCTTTAAAACCTAACTGTGAAGGGCTTAGCTGAGTAATTAGGCAAAAGTAGAAAGGGGATGTTTGAGATGATCTTGGAGGTTCCAGTTCTAAAACCTCCTGGATTAGGACAAGTATCCCAGAACAAGCAACAAAGGCCTTCCTGTGCAGGAACCTTAACTGGAGCTTTGCAGGTTGTTGGTGAGAGATCCCAGGGAGGGGAGCAGGGGGGTGCTGCAGGACCCCACAGGCATCTCTGGGATGCTGAGCTGGCTCCTCTGCAGGCAGGCAGAGCTGGGTGCAGGAGCTGGGCTTTGCTCAGAGCCCAGGGGGGAGCACTGGGCTCAGCTGGGCTCCTCTTGGAGGGCTGGGCCAGGGCTGAGAAGGGGGCGGGTCCCCCTCACACCTCTGATGGTGGCAGTGGGGCCAGAGCAGCTCCGTGCCTGGAGCTGCAGCACTCAAGGGAGAAGTCCCTTCCAGGAGGAGTTGATGGGCTCAGGGTGGGCTCAGGGGGGCCGTGGCTGCAGGGTGAATAATGAACCCAGTCCTGACTGGATCCTGTCTCTGGGCAGGTGTGGAGATGAAATCGTGGCAGTGAATGGAGTGCCAGCAATAGGAATGAGCAACTCGGAACTAATCCCAATGCTGAAGGAGCAGAGGAACAAAGTCACCCTGACCGTGGTGTCCTGGCCAGGGAGCCTCGTGTGACAGCTCCAGCCAAGCCCCAACACCTGGATACCCCAGGTACCCCCAGCAGCTGGGCACCACCTGGGCTGCACCTGACAGGGAAACAGGGACTGCTCCACTCCTGCTCCTGGTGCACTGCCATGGAAGACTCCTGGCTTCCTTTTTATGGAAAACATTTTACCAACAAATCTGGGTGTTGGATTCAAAGTAAGGTTAATCCACCAGTAGTTGGAGCTTCCCAGGCTCACTAAAGCTCCTTAGGATTGGTGGTGCACAGAAAGCTCTTCCCAGTGTTTCTCCACAACTTGCCCTGGAGGCTGCTGAGGCTTGCCTTGATTTTAGGGCTGTTTTCCATGAGGATTTCAACGGGTTAAAACAGGCTTTTAGAAGCAGCTACTCAATCTGTAAGGATGGGGACCCAATTTAGGCACTTGTATCTGTCAGGATTTCCCAGTGCCCATTTTTAGGTGTCAGTAACCCAAGGAATTGTTAATACATTAAAACCCAGGGTAACTCAGAGCTGCTGGGTCAGCCTGGTGGAGCTGTTACTTGGATGAGGGTCCTGTCACAAACCCCAATTTAGGATCCTGCCAACTCCACTGATTTATTGCACAGGGACAATTCCAACAGCTTAAAGAACCACTCTCAAAGGTATCAGCAACAGGGGTTTCCCTGAAAGATGATGTTGCAAAATGTGACTTTACCTAAGGTCAAGGTTCACTTCTTGCACACAAGTTTCCCTGGTTTTAGGATTGATAAAAGCAGTTTTTCCCCTGAAGGAAGGTGAGGAAGGGAAGGGGCTGGTACCAGACACCCCTGGCCCAGCCTGATGCCTGTCTCACTTTCATGTTTCCAGTGATGAGGGGCAGAGTTCAGGCAGGGGCAGGAGTACAGTCAGACAGGTGAGATTTCTCCTGCAGTTCTGTTCATGTCCCTCTGCAGCAAAATATTAACTCATGGGATCAGAGGAAGCTCAAAGGATCCTTGGCTGCAGGAAAAGTCACCTCCAGAAGGAGACTGTGCCCAGCCTGGCTTCAGTTCAAACCCACTGTGCAGTTAAAATTTAGAATCAAAGAACTGAAGCCCAGGCAGGGTGGTTTGACCTCTGACACTGTGAAAGTTCCTACTTGCAAACTCCACTTGGATTCCTTTTTTAGCAGCTTAATGGGCAGTAGAAATGCTGGGTTTTTCTCAAACCAGGTTGCACTGAGAGATCTTTCCTCCTGTGCTGCCTCTGCTGTGCCTTCTGCAGGACCAGCTTTGTAAGAATCCAAGCAGTCTGTCCCCTGTCCAAATGCTGCCTCGAATGAATGTTTGATTCCTTGTAGCAGCCCTGCAGGAAAGAGCCCAGCCCTGGCTGAAGCTTCTTCTGGGCTGGCAATTTGGCACTTGCTGTCCCTGGGCCTTGTTTACCCTCAGTGACTTCACCTCAGGGCCAGCAGGGCCTGTCCCAGAGCCCAGGGCACGGCAGGAGCCTCGGAGCCATCCCCACAGCAGCCTTGGCTGGGCTGAGGAACACCTCTGGGGACTCTGACAGCACAGCTGGGGCTGCCTGGGCTCCAGGGCTGCTTTCCTGCTGTTCTCCTGAATGCTGAGAGCAAAATAATCCACAAAGGAAAACTCATCATTGACCTCGCTGGGACACAAAAACATGAAGCAATTTTTTATCTCTTTCCAATCAATGTGCAGAATCTGTGCCTGGAACAGTAAATATTGATGTGGACAGAGAGGGTGATTCCCACTGCCTGCCCCAAAGGTGGGGAAAGAGCAGGAGGGAAGAGCTGTGCAGCTGCTGGGCTGGCAGTGGAGGGAGAAGGAGGCTGCAGAACCATTTGTACTCCATCTCCTTTCAAGGTGCCTTTAACTTACAAAATGTCCTCATAATTTAAATTTTGTTTCCAAAATCAGCTTGTTAATAGATGTTGAATTTGCTTTGATGCCTTTATAAATTATTGTAATATTGCTGAAAAATATGCATTAGAGGTGTGGTCTTTACCCTTCTTTCCCATGTAGCAGCAAATGCCCCCAGAACAGGTCACCTCAGCAGGACTGCTCCAAAAAGTGACCCTGTGGCACCAAAGAGTGGAATTGTCTTTGCTTCTCCCAGGAAAGGAGCTGGACCATCCTGAAATACACTGTGGCTGGGAAAAATCCCTCAACAACAGTAAAACTGAAGCAGCTTCCTGATGCAAGTACACCAACACCCCATCTTTACATTTCCCTGATAGTAAAGGCAAACAATTTACCTCTATTTAAAAGAATTGAAAAGAAACCAACTTAAAACTATTTAAATTCAAAGCTACTCCTGGCCCCAAAGGCCTGCCCCCATTAGTGAAGGTCCTCTCCACCTCAGCCTGTTCTGTGAGTGGGTGCAGCTCATTCAAATCCCACAGGAGGAGGTGCAGCCCTGCCTGAACCCCTGCTGGATTCCCTATTCCCACTCCCACAGCACCCCCAGGGCTGGGGGCTGCAGCCTGGGTGTGATCACTATTGCTGTGTCACTCCAGCAGAGCAGAGCAGATCAGAGCAGGGGGTGGGTGTGGAACAGCCCTGGCCCCCCCTGGACAGGCACCAGGGACCCCCGAGCATGCAAAGGTGGCAGAAGAGTCTCTGGCTGGGGCCAGCCCCCACTCACCTGGGTGCCACACTGCAGTGGCAGCACCGTTCCTGGCTGGGGCAGGAAAGGGCAGCTCAGAGGGGCTGGGGGCACTGCCCGGGGCCCCTCTGGCACTGGCTGCCCCTCCCCAAGTGCAGGCTGCTGAGGGAGGCTGGGCAGGGGCCCCTCTGCCCCCTGGCACTGCCCTGGGCTCTGGGAGGGAGGGGGGCACCCCTGTCCTGTGTGGTGCCAGGGAGCACAGACCAAGCACTCCTGAATCCTCCTCACCACTGCGGGCTGGATTTCCCCTGGGGTGCAGCAAGTTCATCCCATCCTCCTAAAAGCCTCTGGGCACTCCCAGCTGAAGCCCTGCCCTGAGCAGGAGCTGCCAGGAGGATTCCCGTGTTCCTTGCACACCCAGTGCCAGGAGCTGGGATTGCTGCAGCTTGCAGAGCTGCCCAGGGGGCACTGAGGGACATTCCTCAGTGTGGGCTCCACCGAGGCTGCAGAGGCAGGAACACCCTGCAGCCCCAGCCCAGCTACCCCTGGCCCAGTGCACACACATTTCCCAGGAGCTCAAACACATCAAAAAAACTCCACTAAAACCAAAACCCAACAGAAGCCCCAATTCTCCTTCCTCCCCTGGGCTCTACAGTTCCAAACCCATCACTGTAATGTCACAACGCTGAACCTGAACCAAAGGGCTCTGCTGGCACAGGTTGGACACTTCCCAGCACACTCAAGAGTTCCAAGATTACAATACCAAAAAATACAAAGCATTTCAGAACCGTATTATTTTAGGACAAATATATCAGACAGTTTTAAATAACAAGTCAAAGGAAAATGAGACATTTGTGGACTCACGAACAGAAGGGCAGGATCCTAAGGACCAGGCAGACCAAAACCCCTCAAAATTATTTCCCCTGTTCTTCCCACCCAGAAACATCTCTGTTGCCCCTTCCCCAACCAACACTAAGTCCAGAGAAACTTTGGAATTTGACTAAACTTATTTTGGGAGCTAAGGGAAAGGAATGCCTTGGACAGGAGTGTTGGTGATACCCAAATAGAAACGCCAACCCCACGAGGGCAAACTGCTAACTGGGACTTGGTGTTCTCTACTGCACTCTAGGTTATTCAGTCAACTCTTAGTAAAAAAAGGAAATAAAATAGTTAAGTCAAAAGGAATTAAAGAGAAATTCATGCTCTTGCTATGGATCTTCATTGATTCCCCACGAAGAGGTGCAACATGACAGAACTACCTTTGCAATGGATAAAAAAAGCCAGTTTTGGAGTCTCTGCACACGCTGTGTGAACGCCTTCAGCAGCTTCTGGAAGCTGTCATATCCAGGCAGGCCCCTGTGCCCACCTGGAGCAGATCCTGCAGCTCCTCCTGACACGCCCAGCTGGCCATGGAGAAATCAGAAGCTGATTTTGTAGCTATAAAGAAATTTATTTGGGGATGAAACTTTTCACTACTGGACACCAGACTCTAAGCTGGCTCCGGGGATCTAAGTCACGCTGTTCTTTGGACAATAAATTTCAAGTTGCACTTACTGTCCTAGTTCTCAAAAAGGAATGATGATGCCAAAAAGAACCCAGAACTATGACCTAATTGTGTTAGTTTCAGCTGAAGCCATCTTCCATCAGAAACCATAGGATCTGATACACCAAAGTTCTCCCCAGGGATGTGGATGAGTAGAGTAGCTCAGTGCTTTGTAACTAGTACTGCTGTATTGTCTTGTATCAAAACCAAACAAAAAAGGAAGTTTAGGGCACAGTTAGTGCGGCCTCAGCTCCCAAAGCACTGCTGGCTGTGCCACGGCTCGCCCAGGCTGCCTCTTCCCTTGGAAAAAAGTAAAAAATAAGAATAAAAAAAAATCAGCCCCCAACCAGAACATCACCAATGCCACGCTGGTTCCACAGGAGTGAGTTCCTGCCGAGGGCTGCTGGGGGGCCTCACTCCTTGGTGTCCTGCTCCTCGCCCTCCTGGGCCCCGTCCTCGCTGGCCTCCTTCTCCTCCTTGCTCCTCTTGTTCTTTTTGTGCTTGTGGCGCCGGTGGCTCTCCCCCTCCTCGCTCTCGTGCTGCTTCCTGAGCAGGGCAGGGGACACAAGGGACATCAGGCAGGGACCCAGTGACGGGCACAGGGCACAGGGCCTTGATCCCCACCAACAGGAGCCACCTCAGCGGTGCCAAGGGCATGGCGGGGGGTCTGGGATGTATCAGCACTGCCACTGTCA
>VYXF01000777.1:161427-183752 GCA_013397295.1 Polioptila caerulea | reverse complement strand
CCGAGCCCGCGCGCATGCGCGCCAGGGAGCGCGGCCCTGCTCCGCGGGCCCCGCCGCGCTGAGGGCCCGGGCGGCCGCGGCGGCGCCTCCCGCTCGGAGCCCCCCGGGAAGGGCGCTCGGAGTCCCGCAGGACTGCCCAGGAGGCGCTGGGAAGGGAGCGGAGCACGGAACGCCGCTCCGTGCCGCCGCTGTCAGCGCAGCCGTGCTCCCGAGCGCCGGCGGACACGTTCGGGACTGTCTGGGTGGGGTTTGCACCTCCCAGCTCGGGCTGTGCGGCTTCTCGGGGGATGCTGAACTTCGCAGACAGGAGATGCAGCGCCTGAGGCTCCTTCTGCGGCTCCATCTGGGAGCTCCTGTTTGGAGCATCACTCTTATCTCTTACAGAGCCCCCAACTCCATCAGTACCACAGGGAAACTTAGAGTAAGCTGATTTTCAGCACTAATGCTCACAAAAACTATAGAGAATCCTGAAGCAAGTAACCTTTTCCATGCACTAAACAGTGCCGGAAAAATCCCGGGTTAAAATGTTCCCGCTCTCCGCCCTCTCTGTGGTTCCCGTGTGGCTGTGGTGCATTCCTGCTCCTTGTGCCCTGCTGGAGCCCACACTGGGAATGCTGAATGAATACTCACCGGAGGAACTGGAATAGGAATTGGACATCCAGAAATAACCGGGAACTGATGACATCCCTGCCTATACCCGTGGATCCAGGTTAACTCTCCAGAGGTGGCAAGGTGCTGCTCACCAGCAAGCCTCAGCAGCAGCTTTCCATTTTCCACTGTTTTCCATTTACAGCAAAACCCAGAATTCCTTTTGACTTTTGCTACTTTATTTAGACACTCCACTGTCAAAAAAGTCCAAGGAGATCCCTGTCTGGAGAACCAGTAGTTTTCAATTACTCCTCCAGGCTTGCACCCCATACAATTTGCAGTAAATACAGATCAGTCATCAGCTTTTGATTAATATTTGCCTTTTCATTTTAAATTATTATTATTCTGAGAGCTACTGTAATTCCTCTTTCCAATTTTATTACCTATCCCATGGGACCAGCATTGTTGTTAAGAAATGTTTCTTTTCCAGCCAAAATCTCAGGTTATATTTGTTATCACTGAATACAAATATAAAAACCTATTTCCTGCAGAAATTTTAATTTACTGCTCAAGAAAGGCTACTATATAGATCATAAGGTTTACATAAAGAATGAGAAATAAAAAGTGAGTATATTGAAAGGATCATTATCTAAAGACATTCGGTGATTAGGGAAAATGTAGAATTCAAGAGTTTAGCCCAGACCCAAATCTGCTGTTTGCATGTTTATAAAATAAATAGATGTAAATCAACCAAGTCCAGGTAGATTCAATCTCCCAGACAGACCACAACAAGGAAATTACTGATTCAGTCAGATGTAGAAATAATAAGAAATATTTAAAGCAGGTCAGGCACTAAGTAAGTAAAAGGGGATTTAGAAAATCATAAGCCAAATTCAGGCATCACTCTGGGAACGAATCTTTTTAGCAAACTCATTTGTGTTAATTTTGCAGATTGAATCAGCCTGTGACAAACAGTTTTTACAGGAAGACTGGGAGCACAAATACAAGGAGAATTGGAGGACTGGGAGGACACAGTAATGGAAATATTGAGAGATTCACCAGGACAAAGCATCAGATGCTGAGTCTGGACTGATAATGAGAGTGTCTGCAGAGAACTTGTATAAACTACAAGTGGCTGAAGAGAAATACCCACAGATTGATCACAGAACAGCTATGGATCAGAAATACAATACAGCCACTAAGGAGACAAATGTGACCCTTTAAATTTAATGGATCATATTCTTTTCAAACAAGAGAGGGAACTATCAGTACTGAAATAAATACCTGGTGCCTTGGCCATGAGCCACTAACTGCAATATTGTTCCTGGTCACTCCTGTTCAAGGAAAATTAATTCAAATAAATGCAAGCAGGATGAACAGAAACAGAACTTTGCTTTAGAGAGGAGGCTAACATTTAATTTGGTCTAAGAAACGAAGGGTTTAAGCCTCTCCAAGCTTCACTAGAAAAATAAACTTGGCTAGAACAGTTCCAGTGCTGACAGACACAGCATTATAAATACACTGGCACAGACACCACGGCAAAGCTGCTCTACCAACAGGTCTGAGACTGCCTTCCAACAGTCAGGGCCAAATCCCAAATAT
Source organism: Polioptila caerulea (assembly GCA_013397295.1). Lineage (NCBI taxonomy): Eukaryota > Metazoa > Chordata > Aves > Passeriformes > Certhiidae > Polioptila > Polioptila caerulea. The sequence goes on along the minus strand of VYXF01000777.1, from coordinate 181,562 downwards.
CCTTAACACAGGCTGCTGCTAAGTCTGGGCAATTCCAGCTCCTAAAGCCCCCGAGGGGATTAACTCCTGCCTCAGCCCCTTGTCCCTTTTGGCTGAAGAGCCCAGGAATGTTTCTCAGCCAACATCCAGTATCAGCTCGGTGCTCCAGCAGCCCCACCGCTCCTGGGTTTGCCCAAAACAACTTCCAACAAAAACATTGCACGTGCCCCTTTCAGGAATGTGTGCTGTTCCCTCAGGGATGAGCCACAGGCTTTAGTTTGAAGTCCTGCTTTCACAGCTCCACAGCCAGGCTGGTCTCTCAGACAAAGGGCTGCGCTGTGCTGGCACAAACCCCTCTGTGGCAGCCAGGGATTTGTTCACCCTCACACAGTCCCTGCTCAGGCTGGCTCCCTGTGAGGTGAGAAAAGCTCTGCTTTTGGAGAGGAATGCTGCAGGGAGAGATTCCTTCAGGAAGTCCCTGCAAGGGGGGGCTGTGAGCCCGCCAACCAAATCATGGAATCGTTAAGGCTGGCCAAGATTTCGGAGGCCACCGAGTGCAAGCATCAACCAGCAGGAGCACCATGGTCACCACCAACCCACACCCTCCAGGGCCACATCCACACACCCTCCAACACCTCCAGGGATGGGGCACTGTCCTGGCAGGACGGTGGATCACCAGGAAAATCAGACAGGACGATCATTCTGCAGTTTTCATCTCTGGAAATCCTTCCTAAGCTTTCCAGGCCTTGTTCTTTGAGCCAGCTGAGGCCCTGGCCTGGCTGGATCAGGTGTGTCTCAGACACACTCAACACTGCTGCCATCCCACTAAAACACCTCTACAGGGAAAGACACAGAAGATTTCCTTTGGATTTTGGTTTTTTTGTTTTTTTTCCCATAAACACATTGCACTATTCAAGGTTTTCATCTTTGAATTTAATTAAAGAAAAATGTCTCAAAGTAATGAAGCATGTCTGACTTCCAGCTTCTTTCAATGGCACAAGCCAGTGCAGTAAATTGTAGAAAGCAAGCTCAGTTAGAATTTTATTTTCATTTAAAATAAAAAATAGAGAGAAAACTCTCCAGATGTGAGGTCCTGTTAAAAAAGTGGCTGTTCACTTGTAAACAGAATAAAAGTGTTAAGAACACAGTTTCATACAGCTTAAACAAAACCACTTTTCAGAAGCAATACAAGTATGTTACAACACTGTAAGAACACCAAAAGCAGAAAACAAAAGAATGGCAGAAGAATCACATAACATTGCTTACTAAAGTGATAAATAATTGATGGTGAATGTTAATAGCTTGACATTTTTATTGCTCCAATGGTAGTGTGTTGACAAGAAAATGTAGTAAACTGTCAGTGGGACAATAATAAACATCAATTTATGGTTTTACATGTGGAGTTTTGTACCTATCAAGAAAAGCACAGGAACTTTTTTTTTCATTGTCAAAAACCCACCAGATTTAATAATTAATTTTTTTTTTCTGTTCTCAAGTCACCCATTTACAACTGAACCCCCACTCCCTAGACTTGGGTGTGCATGTTTGAACACCTGAGTGTTCCTCCTCTGGGAAATCACCTTTGCAGGAGCAGGTGGGGAATCACTAAGGAGGAGCTTTGATGCTCTGCCAGAGTTCTTGCACTCCTTCAGTACTCTCCAGATACAAAACTTTCAAGATACAAACCCAGAGATTTCCTGGATAAAATCTAGAAGCAGAATTAGTGTCAACATACTGATATGAAGAAATAAACACTGATTTGGTAGAGAGTAGCTGCTTTTGAAAGTCTGCTGCAAACTGCCACTCCTGAGAGGGACCAGTTCCCTTTTCTCCTTCTCTGCACAATGGTGTTGGAACCAGCCAAGGACATTTCTTTACCACTTCCACTCACTGTGCTGACATTAATCTGTTACACTGCTACAAATTCTGACAGATATCCTCCATGAACACTTCACCAACTCATGCTGATCATTTACTGTCAAAAATGAGATTTCCAGTCTTGGGAGACAGAATTACCTGGGCTGTTTTTGTATAAAAGGACAGTCCAAGCAAAAAGAACTTGTGCAGAGTTCACAGCAGTACTGCCAGCTGCCTTCACCTTTCTGTGAGCTATGAATCCTGTGTCTTTCACATGCAAATATAATACTGCTGCTGGATTTGCATTTTAATGCAAATTTATCTACTTATTAAAACATGAAGCTTATTGTAAATGACAGGTTTGGCTCTGGTTCTTTACCAGTTGCTTTATGGCAACATAATTAAATGTCAATTAAAACACAAAGATGAGACCCATTCATGGTTTCAAGACTGCACAATTAATAATTAAGGACAAATTAAAATGTATGGGATTTAGGTACTTAAAATGTAAACTCTACAAATTAACATTATGTGCTTAAGTGTTCAAGGCCAGTTTGGATGAAGCACTGAGAAACCTGGGCTAGTGGAAGGAGGGGGTGGAATGCCAGGATTTTGGGGTCCCTTCCACCCAGCCCACTCTGGTTCCAGGGGAAGTGCCTGTTCTCCCACTTGGAAAAGTACAGGGAGAAAACAGAGTCATGTGAAGAAGAAAGTCAGAACCTGCTGAGATTTCTTGAGCTTTTTGCACAACAAAAAGAAACTTCCATTGTTCTATTAATTACTCCAGAAACTCATTTGTCAGGAAACCCAAAGAAAGAATTGGGTGTGCCATTTCAGTTTTGGTTTACTCTGCTTTTTTTCTGCCATTATTTTCTCTGCTTCCAGTTAACACTCATCCCCCAAAAAAAGAAATAAATTGGAGACAACACCTTGCTTGGTTCTGCAATGGAAATCTGAGTTGCAAGGTGTAGCTAATGATAATTTCAAACAATGCAGGAGGTTTTTATTCATGTTACAAATGCAATTACACATTGAGTTGTCACCAATCTACCAGTCAAACAAAGTTTATGCATGAAATGTGCAGATTTCAGACTCTGAACCATCAGTCTGGGACTGGAAATAGCACAAACTTCCCTTTGAGTAACAACTTGCATAAAACTGGCCTTCTGTAAACACTGTGTACAAGGAATCTGACCCACTACAGGTATTAGGATGCAATGATCTTACAAATACTGTATTTTAATAGCATATTGCAAACTGGAGAGATGCAAATACATTCAGAGGAAACCCCAAGTCACCCTGAAACTAAAAAGCAACTTGGGATGATGCTGCAGGGAGTCAAGATGCTGCAAAGAAATGCCTGGACACTGATAATGAAATCCACCCCAACTTGCAGATGCTCAGTTATCTGCTGGGCTTTGTTATTTCTAGTTAGGAAAGGCAGGGAACTTGCAACAATTTCCATTTGCTTTCTTTTATCGAGTGCTCTTGCTTAGGTCAGCCATTAGAGGAAGTTTTTCTACAATGACTTCCCCTCCTGAGATCAGGCAAACAGGGAAGAATCCAAAAGGATACTGAATTCCACGAGGCTTTCCTGGCTCTGCAGACAGTGCCTGACTGCCAAAACATATTCAGGAGCCCTTTCCACTGCTGCACTTCCTCCCCCCAGCAAGTTTTGAAACTCCACTTTGACAGAGATCAAACCCATTTCCACTGGAGGGGACTTCATGTCACTTCACTGTGAAAATGCTGAAGTACAACCACACCACAGCAATACCAAAGGTGCTGTTCACCTTGGGCTTGGCTGTTCCCAGTTCTTCTCCTTTGTAACAAAGATCTCCGATTCCAGGTTAGTCTTTCCTGACTTCCAAACAAAACAGAACTTAACATCCATATATTCCTCACTCCAGAAGAGACTTGAGGGTATTGTGTTAATAGCAGCTGCCATCTCCCCCACAAACACAGCTTTTGCAGAGGTGAAGGTTTCAGCTTTGTATTTCAGGTGCTGCAAACAGCAGCTGAAATACTTTTCAAAATAAAGACAGAAATGCTATGCATTTTTCATCCATTTACTAAACAAAGTGCAACTGAGCCCTACACATCTGACATATGTACAAACTCTTTATGGCTTTCCCATAAAACCAGAGTGGGTGGGGCTGTACAATCCCAGGGGAACGAGCACATGGAACAGATGCTGGGGGACTGTTGGCAATAGAGTAAGAGCTATAATACATTCTGTAAACCTTGGCATACCACACTTTACATTATGCAAAGAGTCAATATTTACAAATCCATAGTGGGTAAACTAATGAACCCCCCTAAATGTAAATGATGATTTTGCAAAGTGCAGGACAAAACCAGTGCTGTTGATTGCAAGTCCTAATGCAAGCAGGTTCTACTAAAATCATTACTACTGGAGTTTACCTGGACATTCCTACTGAGGGTTTCTAAGATTGCAACACTTAGGATGAAATATAGGATGACACAGCTTTAGGATGCACGTTGGAGGACAGCAAAGAGAGAAATTAATAAGGCAGCATGCTCAGAACAAGTTTAAGCAGCACTGATGTTAAGATCCCTAGTGGCAACTCTATCAGTTATTGGTAATGTTAAAAATTCAGAGTGCAACATAGAAGCCTCGTTTAACATAAAAAAAATGTGCAAATTGTTCTCTTCTTAACAAAAGAAAGTAACAGCAAGGAAGATTTCTACTGAAGAACATTTTTAAGTCACAGCAAAGTAGACCATCTTCTTTCCAAAATCATCTACAAGGCACTAAGGGTAGAAAATGACAGGTAACATGAAAGACCAATGCTGTTCCTCAGTCAGGTCGAAATATGGGGTATTTTGGTAAGAACTCTATTAATATTACCTGTTAAAGAAGGGAAAAAGACAAGAACTGAAGACAGTAACAAAAAAGTTCAAAGCTTCAGCAGAATTTCCATGAGCATTAGCTAATTCATTAGACTAAATATATCTGAGATAGTCTGTGAGGAGGGAATGTTCCCCAGGGTAACAAAGCAGAGATCCCAGTTATTCTGAAATAGAAGGATTCTGGGGGCTTGGCTTTTCTTGGGGTGGATCTCTTTCCCTAAAGCCACACAATCTTCACAGTTACATGTTAAAGTGGATAGGGGAGTGGTAGAACCATGGAAATATTTGAAATTCTGCTTTCCTACAAGGTCTGGCTTGTTTACAGCCATGTGAAATTTAGAGCTGGCAAAAAAACCCCATCAAAAAAACCAAAAAACACAAGAGAAAAGGTCCAACAAAAAAAAACAAACCAACCCATTACTATGAAGATGCAGTATTTCTGCAAAATTATTTAAATCAGGGGGTTATGAATACCACTGGAAAAGGTGGGTAAGTGTTAAGGAACTATGGGTGCTGCTGGTGTGGGAATCACTCCAATGCACAAAGTCCCAGTGGGTGTCCCCTGTTCCAAATCAGAGACCAAACTGCACATTTGTCTGGGAGATCTTTCTGCACAGGGGCACTAAGTGCAGGATTTTCTCTATTAAATCGAAGTTCAGTTGAACAGCAGTAAGTAACAAGCAATACTCACATATTCCATCATATTGCTAGTTTCACATTTCCTTTTACTCAGCTTCCAGTGCAAACCAAGCTAAGGAAATAATTAATAAAGGATTAGCACAGCCTTGTTTGGATCAGTAATGCAACAAGCATTAACACTGAATTATCAGGATCTATTCTTTAGGATCAGTATAAAGGATGGAATTATGACAAGACTGTAAAATCCTGCATTGCTAATATTCTTAAAGCTGAAAAAACCCAAGCACTCTTTTCTTACCTTATGATATAGTCTGTTATTTTCCCATTCTAATAACTTCTGAATTGATCTTCTAGTCTAGAAAGGAAGTCAGAAGTGTATCAGGAATGGTTCAACAGCCAGTCTCATCCAGAAGGATCTCACTTCTGCATTTCTGGCTAAGGTTAATTTATAGTAAGTTAGGTTTTATAAAAATAGAACCAAGCAAAGAAGAAATAAATGGAAATCTTATCACTTCAACTCCCCACTCCCCCCTCCCATTTTCTTCCCAAAAAGGAAACACTCATGGGTTTTTTGTTAACTTAGAATCACTGGAAACATTTCTAAGATCAAGTCCAACCTGTGGCTTTTCCCCAGTTCATTTAGTTAGTAAGAGATCCTTTTGAATTTGGTGTTTTTACCTCCCACAGCCAACAAAACAGAGTCTGCCAAATTCTCCTGGCCAAATCCTGCACTCATTGAAGGTGTTCTGCTGAAAACACAGATTTCCATACATTTAATTTCCAGCTTTTGCTAATGGAAGTGTGATCTAGATCTTGAAAAAAACCCTCACCACCAAACTCCAGTTCCCAACAAATTATTTTCAACTCGTGGCTACCAAATGTGTCCCTCATGTCCTGCTCTTTCCATGACTGTGGAGAGGAGATGATTTCTCAAGTTTCGGTGATTCTGAAGGTCACCAAAACACAACTGTGATGATCCTGCATGGTATGCATTTAATTTTAATCACTGCATGATTGTCATCACCCTCACACCCCCACAGAAGTGCCATCATTTTCCCTCCTTGCATATTCTCTGTAGCCTTGAGGATTTCAGATATTTAATACTATACCACCACATGGGCATTTATTTAGATTTTCACTGCTAGAGTGCCTTTAAAACTGCAAATACTCCTTTTGTATCTCTGGGGCACAAAGCTCTGCAATAATTATGTTTATAAAGGCAGTTAAAATGAACTAAAACAAGTCCTGTAACTTTTTAGTGATGCAGCTTCAGTGATGAGCACTTTAACAAGTTAACACATTAATGCACTTCCTCAATATTTATTGCTGTGACAAATCAATTTTAAACGTAAACCACAGAGGTAACTGAGATCATGTTTACCTGATATTACTAAAGTGCTTTTCAAAATTATTACTTTGGACCTGATTACAGGAGTGGTCAATTTTCTGTTGGGTGGGGAAGTTTTTCACAAGTCTTTCACTTGTTCTTAACAGAAACAGCACAGTAACATATGGCAAATGAACCACAGCTCTGGAATGTTATGGTGTCTATTGCATATGAAAAAGTGATTTTTAAATTTTAAAAATACTTATTTGGAGGGTGGAGGGAGTGGGGATGGGGGCTGTTAAGAGGAAAAGTGATTTTTCAGTTTAATTCTGCCACTCTTTGAAGGCCAGGAAGGTTCAGTTCTGCACTCAATTCTTAGACCCTGAGAAATCCTGGAAGTTTAGGGCATCACATATTCCATGCTGTCTGAACTGAGATGAGATCAACTATTCTTAAAACTATTGAGTCAACTGGTAATTTGGTGCAGCTTCAAATTTTTTCTATTTTCTAAGGTGGCAACCAGAATAATCTTTTGAACGTGAGGCCAAACCAGGCCTCTAAAATGGGGAAAATACAATGCAAAGTTATTAAATCCTACCAATAATTAAAAAATCCCCAGAATCAGATGAAACATGGACTCACTCTTTTGTTAAGACAGACCACGGGCCACAGGCTGCAGCCCAGAGTGCAGCAGCAGCACAGGCAGCCACAGAGCAGCCACTTGACATTGACAGGGAGGTTCTTCCTCAGGCAGGCGTTCACTCGGCTGATGCTGGTCTTGAATTCCTCAGGGGCCACCTGCAACAGAAGGGCTCAGCTTTAGGGGGAGCCAGCACCAGTGTATCCTCTCAGAAATTGCCTCTACAGCTTCAAATGAAACAGAAAATTACACAATCTTTTAAAGCACTGGTCACCCAGTGAGCATGAGAAGTCATTTTCCTGCAACAAATTCATCTCTAGTGCGTGCGCTGCACAAATCTGAATTAAAAAGCCAAAAATCTTTTAGGTGAACAACCTCATCCATATTTAGTGCAGCAGTAATAATCAATGGGCCTGAGAACACACTGGGCTCAGACAAAATCAGAACTGGGACACAGCTGGGCAATACATGCACTGGCTACACTGAGCAAAACCATGGAAGAATGACAGATCTCTGCTCTCCAAGGGAATGTGGGAGCTTTGCAGAAAAAAACAGATATCACAGAAAGGGAGAATATTGTCCAAATTAATGTCACACAATCTAGGTCTACACTGTGCCTGGGTGAAGGCTCTGTCCACAAACAACTTCCTGAAGTGGCCCATCATGAAGCCACAACTTCCCTTGTGGCTGCTTCCTAAACCAGGGAAGCCTAGAAAGAAACACTCTGGATTGTATTTAAGGCAGAGCAATGCACCTTGTACAGGTTTGGGAATAAAGCCTACTTACTGAAAACCAGCTTTCTGAAATGAAGGAATAAGGATTTTATAGCTGCACTGCCACTGCAGAGTCCCAGTGGAACCCCCCTTTTGTCTCAGAAAGAAGCTCTTTTCTCCAATACCTGCATTTCTCAGCTGCTCACATACCCCCAATCCCTCATGCCCCTACAGAATCCAAGTCACTTCCATCTGACAAGTCAAACACGGATTTGAGGGGGTGACTCCAAGATGACCCCCTGGACTCTAACACAATCCAGCACTCAAATACACAAAGCAGAATAAATCAGGACCAACAAGAGACTTGAGCAGGCAGGCACAACCCAGAACAATGAACCCCCATCCTTCCTCCCTACTGGCCACGTTGACACAAACCCCCCAGAGTGAGTCTGTCCACAAAGCTGGGCAGCTGCTCCACCACCCCAGCCAAGCAAACCCAACTCTGCAAACAAGGGCAGCAACACCAACCAAAGTTCAATTAATGACAAAGATCCTTTTCAGCAGGGGCAAAGCCACGGGGCAGGAAATGGAGAGGACCTGATGCTGCTGCCTCTGCCTATTGAGCTGAATTCTTTAAAGCATTGCAGGGAAGGGAGTAAATAAATACAACATCTGTTTCCTGGCCATTCAGGTCACCAGGCACCACAGAGGCAGGGGGCAGCTGGCCTTGCACACAAGCCAGGCCTACAGTTAATAACAAGAGAACATAATTTAAGTGTGATTATTTTATAGCAGGAATTAATAAATACAAAGAAAGTAATTATTTTGCCCCCCTCCCACTTTAAATAGACTGTCTTGTTTCACATCTACAAATGGAGCAACTAAGAAAAATTGTCTGTTTTACAAGAAACATCTTAGTTTAGGGAAAAAAAAAAAAAAAGAAAGAAAATGGTCAAAGAAACCCCCTGAGATCCTTTGTACTGGGACATCTGCAATGAAAAAAATTCCATTGTAATGTGGCAAACTATCCTGTACTTGCATGTCTCTGGAAGAAGGTTTGATGGATCTCTTTGTCAGTGCCAGATCTTGTCTGGGGATATAACAAATACCAGATGCACATGAGCAAAACCATTTCATTGTCAACGTGGGAGAGTGTTTTGGAGGAAAGAACATCTGGGCTGCTGGTTTGCAGGAACCTCAGACAGCTGCTGCAGTCACTGCCTCCAAGTGAACTGAGATTCCTACATTCATTGGCAGTCCCAACTCCTAAGGGAGTTTTCATGGGTCTCCTATTTAGGTATCAACACATGGAACTTCCTTTGATATATCTGTTAGAATTTTACATTCTGTTTATGTGAAATAGAAAAATAAGTAGGTTTTCTTTCTAGAACCCATTTATATTTCTGTAATGAGACTCCCTAAGAAAAGAGAATGTTTCCTTTTCCTTCAGACACAAAGTTTACTGGCCCTTAACAACACAGCCCAACCTCCAAATAATCCAGCTGAACAAACCTGCCAAAGACAATGGAATGGCACAGCCCAGAATTTAGCTTAGCAAGAATAACCCTTATCAGTGATAACATCCAACACAAAGAGAACTCAACCAGATTCTCAGATCACAGCTGGCAGAAAAATTTGGGACCTAAAAAAAAGCACAGGGAGAGTCCCTGTTCCTGTGATCATTTTTAGGGAGTTGCTGTTCGTATCAGGTTAATGTGTTCCTACATTTTAAGATACTCTCCTACCTGCAGAGCAAATGGCTAAATCACAAACCAACTTTGGATGCCACTAAGCAACAGAAAAATCCCATTTCAGGAATTTTGGTCTGATGTTTACCTTACTATAATCCTATGAAAGCACTACTACCTGCTAACTCACCAAATATTTTCATGTAAAGGTGAATCTCTTGGCTACAACAAAAGATGAAATTACTTAAGATGCTTCTGACTAACCCAAACTATTGGATTGTTTCTGCCTTTAGGAAATGGAATCCCTACAAATATTTCTGTCACTAATGACACATCTGCATCTGAAACTGAAGGAACTGGAGATCAAGATAAGCCTCATGTTGTGATACCCAGAAGAAATTGCAATTTTGTTGCTCAGTTTACAGCTCAGTGACAGTTAAGCATTGTTACACAGTCATAAGGAACAAAATACCTGTAAACAACTGTTCTAACCTAACCATGAAATGGAAGCCAATGAAAGTCACCACAGAGCTGTTCATTTTCTGACCCAATTTTAACTCTTGCCTTCTTCCAGGTACAGCTTTTGAAAGGTGTATGTGAAGGGGCTGATGTATTTCACACAAACAGAATTAAGAGCTCCTCCTGCACAAAGACAGCTCCCTAAGAAAGCCTAGTCTTGAGTAATTCTCCTGGAGAGTTTGTGTCTGGCTCTTGAAAAGAATGAGATAAGCACTTTGCTCCTGGTTGTGCTGTACACCTTGGGAAGGAACATCAGCTCCTTTAAGGACAGGAAAAACAAAAAAAACCCACAAAAGAAAAGGAGGGGGTGTCATAATATTTTACAACAGGATGCAGAGGATCTCCAAACACAGGAAGGGAGCCAGGAAGGCCCAGCAGGCCTGATCTTCCTCCTTCAATCACCACGATGAGCAGCCCTATCAATCACACAGCACAAGGCACCACAATGCCCAGCCCTCACTTTATGGCTGCACTGCCCTGCACTGCACACTCCTCTCTGGGCAGGACCCCTTTTGTTCCAAGATCAGAGCAGGAAATTCCACTTTTCCCCTTAAGGATCCCAGCCTCCATCATTTTCTGGTCACCTGGAGCAGTGTGTGCTATGGGCTCCATATCACAGAGCTTTTTGTTAAAAGCCTGTTTAGGAGAATTAATAATTGTGTAAACCTGAAGCACACAGGATTTAAATTTAACCACCATTGCAATTTAGGCCAAGGTCCAATTACATTATTAAAAGTTAAATATTGCCTCTGTATTAATTGTAGTCAAATCTTTTCTTATAATGTTCCATTGAAAAGAAGCCTGGCTTGGGATTTACAAAGCAGATGACTTTATGTCTCATCCTGCAAGACAAATATTAATCCAGCTGAATTAGTGAGGCCAAACATCTGATGTACCTGGGATTTTCCTTTATTATTTTATTGTCTATGCTTTACCCTCAAATGTACACATTCACCTCTCCCAAGGAAAGCAACAAATTAAGTCTCAATTAAACTCTGAGGATGTAATTACAAGCATGTGGCTCTAGGCTAACTGACAACAGGAATGCAGTGTCTGTAAAAACTGCCAGACTGGGAAAATGGGTGAAGGAGGAGGGGGAATCCAGATTTCAGAAAATCAGAAGGTTTGCTGCCATCATTATGTGGATGGGCAAACTGAGGGCAGCAAGCTTAAGCAAATTACTACTACAAAAATGTGGCTTTAATCCCATAAGTTTGTGCTTCTGGGAGAAAGGGGCAGCTACAGAGTTTTCTCTAATTAGGATTTCCACCCTGCTTTAAAAACCTGCATCTTTTATGCCTGTATTTATTAAAGAAAACCAGTACCACTGAGAACTCCATCAAGCCCACCTAATGGCTTTATCTCTTACACTCCATTAGCAGATGGGATTTATTATTAATATCAATTCCCAGGGGACAGCAAAGCCATTAAACTTAATGTTACACAGGCAATATGAATAAACTATGACATTGTCTTAGAGTAGCTGAGGACTAATGCAAGTTCAGAGTAAACATTTTAATCCCAATTTGTAAATATAAACAGTCACTGTTATTCATAAATTTTGATTTCATAAAAAGCCAAAAAATTACATTTTAACAACAGAGGATCTTAAAGTGGGGTCTGAGATGATACTGATGATTGTGAATTATTTAGCAGACATTTGAAGAAAAACTTCTTACTGGAAAAAATGACTGAATTTTCATTTTCAATAGGGATTAAGATGATTGACTGCCTCAACCAGAGGAAGAAGCAGATTCTTTATTTCTTGCCATTGACCAAAGTATTAAAAACCAAAAGACCCACAACTGTGGTTTTTAATGTCTTCCATGGCAGCGTGTGGCAGGCAGGAAGAAAAATGTGTTTACTGTCTTGTTTGATGGGAGCTGTCCCTGCTAAAAGGGAATTCATTCCCTTGCTCAGAAAGGCCCTCAAATCCAGCAGGTACCAAGTACCAAGATTGTCACCAGAGGGGCATCCCTGCATGCAGCCAATCCCTGCCCATGGCCCTCCTGGAGCACTGATCTCACCACAGGACAAGAGGGGTAAATGCCAACAGAGGAACTTCCTCCTTCCTTTCTTAACTAAATTAAGCCCAAGCACTCAAGTGAACTTTAATTTAAGCTTTTGTTCACTGTGTATTTAACAAGAGGAGGACAATCAAGTGGAAAATGTGACAGCTATTGATGTATTGAATAGTATTAGATATAATATCTAGATACAAACTGGCCCTTGATTTCAGTGAGATAGATATCTAGATATCAGTTACTAGATATAATAGTAATATAGTAAATATAATAGTAATTAAATACTATTTAATACCTATTCAATAGTATTTATTAGGTATTAAATAGTGTAGACCTGGTTGTAGGTTTGTGTTTTTAATAACCCAAATATATTTTAGAGAGACAGAAAGAGATGAAATGATACAATTAAATTTAGTTTTAACCGTTCTTGCCTGAGATTTTCTAAAGACTTATTTATAATAAACTACAACTTGAGTAAAAGAACATAAAATAGTTTTTTTCCAAAATGTTTTGTGAATGTTCAGTGATCAGAAAGAGCTTCCCAAAAAAGAATAAGCCTCAGACAAGGTGGTGAAATGCAAAGTGTTGTCAGCAGCCCTCACACTGGAATCAGTAGGATTTGTCTTTCTGAGCTCAGTGAGAGCCTAAACCAAGGGCAGAACTCCCAGGAGGATTTCCAGCACCCAAAAACTCCAAACAGAACCTGCTTTGCAGGGGTGCTGCTGACAGAACAGCTGGACAGCCTCAACACAAGGATTTTATTCATTCTGGTGTGAAAATGCAGGAGGAGAAGGCCCAGATTGACCTGGCAGAAGCAGGAGCAACCACCCAGCTGTGCTTAGTGGATTGGATTTAGAGGCACAACTCAACCTCTGCCAGGGGCTGCAGGGGGAGTGGAGCTCTATGGGATGACATGAGACAAGGTACAAAGAGCCAAATCAACTTTTTCTTCCCAAATTCTGGAAAAGATACGTGAGTGGGATATAAATCCAAGCAAAAACAAAGCACTAGAGAATGAAACAGCAGGAAGAAAAACAATTCCAGAGAAAAAGAATGAAGCAATTAAAAGATTGGAAAAAATACAATTGCAAAAATAATTTTAAACTAACTAAGAATTTAGTGAAGATTGAATTAATAGCTACAAATTACAGTTTCTTCCACTTGCATTAAGTAAGATGACAGGACTCCAGAGAAAGCAAGAGACTTGTCACCACTAATTTTCAGAACTAAACAGTATTTGTGAAAATGCACTAAAAACTGACTTAATTTGTAGATTTAACACTATGTTTTGTTCTGTAAAGCTTCAGCTAAAACAGCTTCACTTCCAGAGATTTGTCTACACAAACTCAAGAGAGCTCTAGTGTTTGTACTGGTTTAATTCACCTAGGAGGGAGCACAATCTCCAGGCACTCCAAAAGCAAGGTGAAGTGAGTGCTGCTTTCATGTCTGCATGGAAACAGTCGGATCCATGGTGAGCTCTGCTGTGTTTGGAATGTCAATAATGATAACAATCACTGCAAATCCTTCCTTCTTGTTTCCAGCTCCACTCAGGGTCTGGGCAGCAAGCAGCTGGGTCACAGAGGCCACAGGTAACAGATTTTGAGTGGGTTCATGCTCAGGTATCCAACACAGAGACCACTGGATGCACTGGCTCTTTCCATTGAAAAGAACAGTTTAATCTCACACTTACCTTCCCTGTCAGAACAGAAGGAAATTCTGTATCAAACTTGTTGCTCAAGCCAAACCTTGAAAACAAAAAAGACAAACAAAATATATTCCACCTAACTTACTTTGTTTCCCTTGATAAAAAAAAAATGTAATCAGAGTTTTTACTTTTAAAAGAAACCACTATCAATTTCTTTTGCCCTTACATTTGCATTATTTCACAAGCTTTTGATCTAAGTTAATACAAGGTCTGGTGTACCATTCATTTCCAGGCAAACACAGCTTGGTGCCTTACTCCAGTACCTCCAGAAGTGCAAAAATTCTTTTTCAACTGGATGGCAGCAAGTTTCAATCTTTGATTTCTGTAAAATAACCCCCTCCAGCTATGAAATCCCAGGTTCAACAATCCTTTTACTTTCTTACACATGCAATTGCTCCACATGCAACAGATGAAGTTTGTTTTAAGGAACCCATTCAGCATCACCTTAGAAATTTATAACCATGTGGTTTTAAAAACTTCCTTTGGGCTGAGTTAAGGTGCCTCATGCAAAATGTGTAAGAGCCTACACAAAGGACAGTTTGACAGCAATTATGAACTTCAAGAAAATGAAGTTTTGGGTACCACTGTGACTATCTTCACTGAAGTGTTCTGGGGTTTGAGCAAAAGGTTTTCATTATCACCAGTGAAAGCTCCAGGGAGGTGGATTTGGCTTGTAAACCTGGTACCACTTATTCCAAAACTCTTAAACCTTTAAAATGCAGTAATTTAACAAAATACAGCAGCAGCTGGCCCTCAGCTGCAATCTGTGTGTTTGATAAAAGTTAAATATATTATACATCAAGTCAGCTCTGCTAAACCATCTCCTGAGTATCTGTGTTCAAAAAAACCAAAACACCTGAAAGAATCACTGCCAAAAAGAAGAGCACAAATACATTTGGTATTGAAGAAACAAACTTTGCTTTGAGTCAAACTGACACCTGGTGCCATGTACCAATAGCAGTATTACTGAAATACCCAGAATTGTGGGAGGGTTTGGGTTGGAAGGGACCTTCCCCTGGCCATCAGTGCATTATGATCTCACACACACACTCCTGGGCACTGTGTAAGAACCCAGACACCCAAATCTGAGAATGGAAATGGTCCAGAAGGAACAAAATGTCAAATCAACCACAAAGAGGAGAGAGGCAGAACAGAAGAACTTGTGCTGTCTCTAGAAATCTGGTAACTGAAATGTTTGGCAACAACACTGCTGAAGTTCAATCCAGTCCTCCAACGAATAATTGAAGTTAGAGCCTCTTGTAAAGAGCAATAATTATGTAAAACATTACAAAAAACCCTCAAACAGTAAAACCAGTAAGATTTTAGGCAAGCACAGAGGTTACTAATATAGCACATTTCCATTCTCTTTGTAACCTGGCAAGTCAGCCTCCACATTTTGTACCTTTTCTTTTTAAGCTGAAATCTTCCAGGTTTTGTAATGTTATATATTTAGTTTTAAGGAAGCTTGGAGAGCAATGAAGTAGTCTTTTCAGTCTTTAAAAAAAAAAAAGACTAAAATTATAAAGCACATTCACAAGCTTGCTTTGAGGAACAGACTTTTCTGTGCATCATCAATGGAATGACCTGAAATGATCACAAAGTAGGAGCAATCAGACAACACAACAAAAGAACTACTGGAAAATTCAAGAATTACTCTACCCATAGAACAGATCAATTCCACTCAATCATGCCAAAGGTCCATCTTGTCCACAACACTGATTTTACAGTGGCCAGAAGCAGAAGCTTAGGAAACAGCAAAAGAAATGAAAAAAAAAAAGAGCAAACATGCACCAGCTGCTCCTCAGAACCCTCCTCTGACCTTCAACAATTCAGAGTTCAAACACTTCCCAAACCACAGGTAGTGTCTTTTATCTCACTGATCACATCCACTCATTAAAATTCCCACTGCACCCCAATTTCCATAAAGAACAAGATAAATTAGTGCTTTCTGATTGATAAATGTGACTGGGAATGCAAGATCACAGGATGTTTTGGGTTAAATTTCAAAGCTGATGCCATGACACATATTAAAACCCCCAAATTTTTATCAGTTGCCAAAACACTGCCTTCAGTTGCAGCACATCCAGGAAAGCTGAGTTACAGAAAGGCATTTCTCACACTGTGAGTGGCTAAAGAATACAAGTCCATGTTTTAACTACACTTTAAATACTGTATTTAGTCAGAATCACTGATGGCCTTTGGCACAGTTTCACTAAAATATCTCTAGAAGTTTTACAGACTCTTCTGTGCTTATTTACTACAAGGTTCAGAAACATTAAACTGCTGTTAGATGGAGCAGAGGGGTGACTAACCAAATAAAAAGATTGAAGCAGGATGTTCTAGAGTTGTACAGCTTCACAGGCAACTTTGTAAAAGTACTAAAGTGTTATTAGAATCTTCCATGGAAAGTAGTTAAAATCCAAAGTCTTGATCAAGAGGTAATTAACTTAATTAGACTTTCTACAACAGCCTAGTGATCTAGGATGAGCAGGCCTAGGAAACCTTCTACAATTCAGTGCATTTAAATATCCCTCTAACAAAATTCCAGTAGCTGTCCTTTAAGCCATTTCAAACAGCAGCTGGAGGTGATTTATTTCTGGGCCAGCTCTGTGACTCCTCAGAGCAAGTTGCCCCAAGTGTAACATTCAGAAATGCAGCTCAGTCACCCACTTTTCTCACTGCATGCTGAGTTCCTCTAAAAGCCAGGCACTGCTTCCCAGAGGCTGCCACAGAACTAGGATGACCTCACTTGCCAGTTCTGGCCCTCTTTCCCTGTTCTCATGGATGGCATCAGGCAAATCCCATCACCTCCTTTTCCCCCATCTGTGGAGTGGTGAGAGCACAGCTTGTCCTGGGGAGCTGTAAGAAGAGAAATGCACAAATCCCTCCCTTCAAGGCTGAAAGGAACATCTTGAGCCACCAGTTGCAAACCTCACCTGCAACAGGTACCACAAGATAACCTTTATTAGTTTACAAAGCAGGAGCTCAGGTTTTCTGTCCCCAGAACTGAAACAGGAGGATTTTGCAAACATTTTCTTACATCTAGAGGAGAAATATTTATAGGTGCTTTGCCTTTTTGTTTGACTTAAACCTCACCTCATTCTCATTTCTCCCTCTGCTGTATTTATAGATAGTAATCAGCCTTACCAGACTGCACAAGCTAAACCTGTCTAGTGAAGCTCTTCAAGCCCCTTCAAGCACAGCTCTGAGAAACCTGGACCAGCACCAGAGGGTAAAGATGACATTCCTCAAGAGCCCTGAGCTGAAATCTCCTTGAACATTTAACATTCCCCAGTTTAGAATATTTCCCTGTGACGCCAACAGAACTATCCAAGAATCCTCACCCATGGATGATGTTTTGGAAAATGAAGTTTTTGGTAACGAGTGGAAGGCTGAGGTAATTTGTTATTTTAAATATGTGGAAGGTGGAACAATACCAGATAATAATCAAATGTTATCTCAACTGGCTCTTCCCTCCCTTCCCCAGCTGATGAAAATAAATTTTGCATCAGCACCTGGACTGTGGGTCCCTGGGGCACTCCTACAGAAAACAGGACAGAATACCAAAAGTTAATTTCTAGCCAAAACCAGGAGGTTTGCAGACTTCAGCAGGAAGCTGCAGACTAAGGGCAAAAATATGTTTAATGGCTATTTCATCACCTCATTACCATCCATCCACATGGACTTAATAATATGGAAAAATTAGAGCAGATAAATACAACCCTCTAACCAGGTTACAGTTTGGCTCCTGCTCTGTTTTTGGAAGTTATTGCCTTTGCTTTGCTAGGCATGACTCAGTCTTCACTGGAAATGTCTGTGTGAAGATACTTGGATACACCAAGGAGAATCACACTGACTATGGGAGCAACAGCAAACAAGGTGTTTCTAACTCCTCAAAATGGAATTGCAGAAGAAAAGGTATTCACTAGGACCTAGTAATTTATCTGTGCTGAAATTCCAAAGCTTTCAAAAACAATAAATATGACAGAATTTTTTCAAAGAATCCAGGACAAGATGATCACTGATTTTCCTTACCATTTTTACACACACCCTCTCTGACTAAAATAACACAAAAACACTTTACATGACCACTCTCACCATGCACAGGGGTAGAAGGGCTAGCAAGAGTAAAGTGGGAAAAGCAAGATCCTGCTAAGTACCCTCAGAAAACTCTTGGAATTTAGGATCAGTACTGTTGGACACTGCAGAGTAGCTGCTCTGTTAGAGTGAGCAGTTCACTGACAAGGTCACAAGAACAGAAAAGTCTCTGGCAAGAAACATTCAGAGTGTTTGAATCTACCAACTTGGGAGTTTCATAAGAGAACTGGACATGAAAAGCTGAAGCAGATGACTCTGGAATTTGAGAATTATCCCATCTCTATACACCAAAAATATTCAAGAAGGCCAGAGTCAGTTGAGGAACAGGAGACAAAAATCCGAGGAAAACAATGGCTCTAGGAAGATAACTAGTTTTGTTTTTTAATAATGTCTGACTTGTTGGGACAAACAGTTTCATTAGCAGGACTCCAGAGAGGTTCAGAAAACAAACCCAGGCTGTTCTGGATGACGTCTCTCCCTTCAGTAACTGGAGCAGGCTGCTTCTGCAGCCAACTGATTTCAAAAGCAGCAGCATCTGTGTGATCAAAAAGTGACAGAGTTCCAACACACAAACTCTTGGGGAAGCAAACCAGTTCCCATTTAATAGGAGGTTAAGATTATGTACTCCAGTGTCCAGGGTTTACTTGCATTTTATTGGTAACATCCAGTAACTGTTTTTATCAATATAAGAAGATTTAAAAATACAGCCTGAGCTGATAAAAGCTGCCTCCTACCATGCAGGTAGGTCCTGTTACAGGAAGAAAGCTGAGAGGGGTGGGAGAAAGGGAAAAGAAGTTGGATGGGGATTCAGCTCAGCTGGTTGCAAGGGAACACAGCTAGCTAAGGATTTCCTCTTCACTGACCAGAGTGCTTTTTTTCATGTAGACATCACTAGTTCTTGGAGATGCTCCTGCCCATCCCCAAAAGATGCAGGAGCCAAGAAGGAACTGTAACATCACTAACACACAAAAAGCATCAGAGAAAGCAAAGCAGATGAGCGTGTAATGGGGTTTTTTTCCAGTTTAGCACTTAAAATCAGGTAACTCCTAAGATGGCTACTTGGTATTCTGAGCATCTTGCTTGTGTTCCACCTCTCCTTTAGTCAGGCCAGCAGCTATTTGGGGTGAGGACACAAAGAAATTCCATCTGCACGAGCAAATGTGCTGTGGTGCAGCAGAGCAACTCCCCACTGGCAGCAGCTCAATGCAACCCTGATCCAGGCTTCCAAGAGGACACAGATCCAACAGCACTTCCCATGGGATGGGAGAGCCTTCCCCACCCGGTGCTTTTGCTGCAGGAGTTAGATCACACTGCACCTATTTACAGAGAGAAATGTGATTTTTATGCCATCCAAAGACAGAGCCAAAGCAACACAAGCTTGGTGGGTCTCTGCAATACATAAATTTCAATACCTCCCTTCCTACCATGAAAATTAATGTGACAACCAACAACTTGTTAAGGATGCATTTGGTTCTATTAATTCCTCAGCTTGCTGGAGCAGGAATACTGAGAAAATCCCTATGAGTAAACATTACATATAAGGAAACACAGCTTGCTCGTCTTCTGTTCGACTGTTTAAATGAGCAGCAAACATTCTGGCTCACGCTGTGTTCCAGTGATAAAAACACTCAATCTGAACCAAACTCACAACTAAGTTTGAAGCAGATAAAGTAGAGCACAGGCAGGAGGCTCCTCTGCAGTGCAGTGTGGGGGCTCCCTGGCTCAGCTGTGGCACACAAGGGTCACAGCGAAATGGTGTGAGCAGGCTGTTCGTCCGCGCATCCCGTGGACTTTGCTTTTTATCTAACAAATGGTTTGGATAAACAGGAGCAACCAGGGAGGGCTGCCAGGGCTGCGCTGCAGCCTCTGCACCCAACAGCCAACTCCGGCTGTTCATTCACGGCTCGGGGTTTCCTCGAGCTACCGGAAAATACCCACGTTAAAAGCACAGTTCCCCTCACAGAGCAGGGGAGGGGGGCGCAGGGCTGCGGCTCTCGGCCCCGCGGGGCGGGAGGCCGGGGCCGACAGGGCCGGGGCACGGAGTCCCGCTGCCCTCACCCTTCCCGGCGCTC